>JAANSN010002706.1:0-22358 GCA_036850665.1 Dicranocentrus wangi
ATATACCATTTCCGGAAGGGAATTTCGGAATCTTGCTGTGTGGAAAAAGAAAATGAGCAGAGAGAGAGAGAGAGAGCGTATAAGTATCATACCCTCTTTTGTAAATGCTCCTTTTTAAGGCTGTTATTACTCCGAGCCAGGGGGGAAAAGGTAAAAGGTGGAAGGGGGACTTCAAGGGGAAAAGAAGTGAAATGTATTACCCTGTTTACTTCAAATACTAAACTTTCCAACAGTTTTTAAAGTTTAACATGCATGAAAAAAAAGAAAGTCCAGTACATATACACCTCCTAGCCGCAGGGGTATTTAGCTTTTTTCAAAAAAAAAACTAACTTCCCTGTAAAAAAAGAGTTTTTTTCCGAGAAAATCCATTTGAAACCCTCTACGCTTGATCTGCTTTTGAAATATTGGATAAAAGTGAAAAAAATACATATGCATGAACCAAAAAAAAAGAAAAGTTTTTTTTCTAGGGATACATATCTCTCTGCTCTACTTTTTTCCGGATGATCTCCAAGCAAGCGGAGGTGGTGGGTGGTGGGTGGTTTTGTCAGTGATATACTCGAAAGGAAACTTTTTTTTGCATTTTTCTGCGAGAAAACTAGTTCTCCATCAAAATTAAGCTTTATTCGGGAGAGGAAGTGGGAAATGTGCGTAAACATACAACAACACCCTTCACTTCACCGTGGGCTACCTACCCACCCTACCCGTCGAACCGAGAAATTACATATGGAGATAGAAAAGTTTTATTTTTTTTTGGTGTGCATGGATAAAAAACTCAATAATTGAATGGCATATCTTGCTCCGCATGTTTAACATGAAAAATAGGGTGGGAATCTACTTTTTGGCTTCTTTTCCATGGGTTCCATGACCAACTGGTTTTTTATTGCTTTTACGAGCTGGAATTGATCATGCAAAGTTTCCAACTGGAAAAAGCAATAGTCCAGTCCAACCAAACGAAATTTGGATTCCGGTTGGATGTTTGTCCACCCACGGTTTTTTTTTGTTTATAGCGGACACGCGATAGGTGTATAATCTAGGTTCGTATGCATTTATGCAATTTATTAAGGGGGAAAAACGTGGAAGATAAAAGGAGCTCATTTTATTTCGTCGTAGATCAATAAAAAACACTCCCTCTCAGGTTGGATATAGAATAGGGGCTATGCTCAGTTACTTTCTCATTCAGCTTTTCTCCCATCCATTCATTAAAGCAGGCAGAAAAAATTGACACAAAAAATGGTGTTTTTTTTGCGAAAATGATTGAATGGAAGGAATACCTATGACGAAGGATGAAACAGCAGCTTTTATTACTAATAAGCCATTTTTTTTTCATAAAGAAAAAAAAACGATTTTATATTTTTTGTTAGATTTATAATCCCACATAATAGGTATATCGGCTCTCTCTGGCGGGTTTCTTATTACCTGGCTAGTGAATTTGGCCACTCGTGGAGAATATTGATCCCGTTCGTCGTTGGACTCAAAGGAGTTATACCCACTTTGCTTAACCTTCATCTTGGAAGGGAGCAGAGTGAGTTCACTCTTCCAGTTAAGCTTTTTCCCTCCACCTGAGGGAAGTCCTAGTCTCGCGGAGGATGACGACTTTCCTGAGGACTTCCTTCGAAACCCGGATAGCGCTGACGGCTCCTCGAGCGCAGTGATATCGGTTTGCACTCCGGAACTAATTCGCCCCGAGGTACTCCGTCGTCGTCGAACAGTTTTTGATGACTCCCCATTAGCACCTTTCCCCCCTCCGCCGCTACCGCTCACCAGCTCGCTCCCGCTACTCACGTCGTCGTCGCCAAAGCTGCCAAGTCTCCCCGAGTCGGGATGCTCCTCCCGGGATTTCAGCAGCTCCTCCTCCTCGTCGCAAACCTCGTCCACAATGGAGCGAAACTCGTGTCGCCCACTTTGATCCTCGTCGTCGTCGTCATCGTCATCACAAAAAACGTCGTCTATATTCACCTTAAGCTCTGTAACACGGACAAGTTTCGGGGACAAATTGGAGGGCAGGTCGTGACACATTTCCGGCATCAGAATAAGCTCTATATCGTCCACCACCGCTTCCGAGGATAGCGTCGTGGTGTCGTCGTCTTCCTCTTCCTCCTCCTCGCCATCCCCCTCTCCCTCCCCCTCTCCGTCCCCGCCGTCTTCATCAGTTGCAGTTGACCTATTTGGCACTGCCGCCTCCCCCTCATCTTGTGCCTCCTTTGTTGATGATGGATCGCCACCACCAACCTGTGAACTGTCCTCGTCTCCGCCTGATTCCTTCGCAATGTCAGCCTGTGACTGTGATGGATCTCCAGACTCCATTGTCACGCTTTGCCTTTCATCCTGCTCAAAACTACTACCACTACTACACTTGTTGTCCTCCTCACACCCACCAGGGGTAGTGGTTCCGCAGAGTATCTCGATTTGAGTCACAAAACTCACTGTGCTCGTGCCACTCTCTAAACTACTCGTTCCCTCCAGAGACGAGCCGCCGCTGGGAGACAACAACAAGGAAGTGTACGGGTCCAGTTGAAGATCACACTGGTGGGGAAAGTGTTGTTGTTGTTGTTGTTTCAAAGACTCATTACCGGAAGAGTTGATAAGATTAGCTGGAAGCCCCAGTTCCGAATTTCCTTTACAATTATTATTTTCTAGTCCATCTACAAGAACACTGCTAAAGTTTGGGATGAAGCACTCACTTCTCATCAATCCATTTCCCTCATTCGACATGACTTTGAGCCTTACACATATATATAAAAAAAGGCCGAACACCCGAGTGGCGGTCGTTATACCCTATATATACTTATATATAATGCCCTCGGTTTTTTTTCTCTTCTACTTTTCCCCGCCTGTCCTTCAGTTATCAAATAACATTTTCTCTGTCGACACTTGCAAAACTCTCACCACCACCACCACCACCACCACTACTACCCAATTTCTCCTCTGCGTATATTACTACTCCCTCCTCCTCCCTAATGTTCAAACAGGAGACTGGCCTGGCAGCAAGTTGGACACTTCAACAAAAAAAAAACTTTTTTACACATACACTCTCCACAAGTTTAGTTTTTTTTGCGAAACACCAAAAAAAAATCTATCTAGACACTAACACAAAAACACGTCGTGTATATAAGTAATATACACTATTATATCACTTTCTCTTTTTGATATCAGATTGGACAATCGCTTTATGCTATATATAAGATACTTTCCTTTTTCCCTATTTACACAAGTTTTTTTTTATATCCCCAGTACAACCTATAATCTACTTTTGCTCTGTTTTCGCCGCTCAAATATTACCTTCATCCTTCATCTCATAATAACGCTCACGAGAAAAGTTTTTTTTGTTGGAAGTAATCATATATTGAATTTTTTCCCCTCTACTTTTCCCAACTTTCACATTTTTACCATTCAGCCTTCAGCCGCATAAAAATAATGTTCGCAAACAATCTGCGTCGTGCCATGCACTGATTCCCAGATTGTCTCCCGATATGTTTAGAGTCTCAGTATCATTTTGAAAGATGAGATGGAGTGTGGCAGGGAAGCTGAAATCCGTTGGTAACAACCGGACAACCCGACACAACTTCTTCTTTCTGGAAGGAAAACAAATAAGAACACAAGTTTTTTTTTGGCTGTACAAAAAAAAATATTCATTATTACTCCGTTCCAGGAAACCGAGAGAGAGAGAGAGAAAAAAAAGTTGGATGCCTACACACTCTTCTCTCTCTCTCTCTCTCTCTCTCTTGTACTCTTCTACCCCCGCAGTTTAGTTTAGTCAGAAGCAATATGGATTATTTCAAGTTCACACAACTCTTATTAAAACAAATGTGTCCCTTAGTTTTCCCCTTTTTTTGAAGACACATTCTTCCCCACAAAAGAAAACTTATTCTTTCCTGAGAAAATAAGCGAAACAAAAGAGAAAACAAAAGGTTCATTTCGCACCAGCGCACAATGAAAAGGTTGGTACACGGACAGGAGATTTGTACACAAAGCCTGGTTGGCTTTGGATGGCTTTGAGTCATACAGAAAAAAAAGTATAAAAGAGCGTCGTACCGACGACTTTTCTTTTCGAAAAAGAAAAAGAAGATGCAGCAGCAGCAGAGCACAAGTACGACTTACAACCTTCATTCATTTCCTCATCTCTTGTCCTTACTCTCTCTGAAAAAAAGAATCCTCTCTTTTTCCGTTTACTTTTCCACGGAAGCTGGAGCAAAAAAAAATTTGTATCTATTTGTCTTAGCCTCCGGTGCGGCAGAAAAAAAAAGTGGAAAGTGCCATTTCCGTAATAAAGCCGCTTTTTTCCCTACTGAGAGTTCGGTCCTTGTGAATCAGTATAAAGCCGTCCTGCCTGACTCCGACACACACACGGCACGTATCACACATATCACGTTATTTTACATCCGAAACAAAATAAACGAGGACCATTTAGGTAATGTTGATAAGTGTCATATATACAGCAAATGTCATGTGTGTGGATATAGAGAGATAGCTAGCTGAAAATGAGATCTGGAAAAAGGGGCTTGGGTTCCACCAGCAAAAGAAAAAATATATATATATATAGTATCATGTTGCAGGCAGACCACTTTTTTTCTTCCGTAGCTGTCGTTCCAGCCCAGAGAAGTCGTGATGAAGGAAATGGCGTAGATCTTGGCAGGCAGGGATATTACGAAAGAATACAAAAAAAAAACTTGGACTAACATTTTTTTGTATACATTACTGGAAATCGACTCTGCTCTTTTGGCTCCTCTGAAGGGATACCCTCCATAAAAAAATATTTCATCTACAAAGTGCACCACTACTACATGTTGGAATTGTAAAAGGAAAAGGGAAAACACTTTTATTGCTTTTTCGTCCACGAATATCGATTGGAGTCGCATTCTGGTGGCACACACAGCAGCATAGCCAAGCCATTAGCGTACCAACATAAATCCTCTCTCTCTCTCGCAACTAACTCCTTTTGCGTTCACACACAGTGAGTGAAAGGAAACACAGCGAAAATAGGTTTTATTAGATGAAAACTGAAAAAAGGGAGGAAGGAAGTTTGTAATAAGAGTGACGTTAACAAGTTCTCAAACGGTAGAGAAGAGATCTATATGCTTACCTAGGCAAAAAGAAAAAGTATTAGCGGAGGGAGATCCATCCACATCCAACACAACATCTGCCTCCCGTCAACTTTCATTTGGTGGATGCGGAGAGATCGGGGATCCCAATAGAGGATGATGATCATGATCATGATGTGAGTAAAAATGCATATAAATGAGGGGTTTACGTTCTGATTTGAAAATCACGATCACATAAAAACGACCACATTACATATGCCTCATGCTCATGATAAACATGACTCGCGTAGTGCATACCAGTTCTGAATATAGTCATAAGGGATAATAAGGGTAAAAGAAAATATGAAAAAGAAAAAAAACATACCTCTGCTAGACCAGTAAAAACATGTCTGGAAGGGAATGTGTATTTCGTGTTGTAAACAAGACGACATGGATCATAGTACCCACGAACGAATACTTAACTTGGTGACACACAAAAAAAATATATATTTACGATATGGGGAGCCCGCAGCAGAAAAAAAATATTGTGGGTACACATCATCAGCATCATCATCATCCTTGTGATTATGAGCCTGCATTTTATGCCTTTTTGTTCAGCTTAACTACGTATATATAACGTAACATAAACCCAAATTCATCTTTGTACACCATCACCAACCATCATCATGATGGTGTGTGTCAGTGTGGCTTAAAAGAGAAATTCAATAAATAGACGCCAGCTAAAGCCAAACAGCGTTGCGCAATCTGAGCTCAAAAACATTATTGTTGTTCGCGCAAACTTCTTTTTTTTACTTGGATACTGAAGATGTGAGTGTATGCAGTTGAAAGTGTTTATTTATGCAAACTTGATTATCTACTTACGCTTATGGTCTGGAGAACAATGGGTAGAGTATTATTTTTTTTACTGCAAAGTGGTTGGTTGGAATACGACGGGATTGCTGTTGTGTTGAACCCTAAAAACACTTGGCTCTGGTTGGTCTGCGTCTATATGCACTATACGGAAAATTTCTTCTTTTCTTTTTTTTTCGCTTCCACCAAGCGAGAGAGAGTCTCCTTCTCCTTCTTGAGACTGTTGCTGCGTTGTGTTTGTGTTCCGCTGAAAGAGGAAACTCAACTAATGAAATATTCACGATGGAATGCGTTGCATTCCCCCTATATCCCCCCGTTTAAACTCCTCCTCTGATCCTGAGGTAATACGACTCAGCTAAACACAAACAGATTCTTTCTTGGGCAGCAGCATCCAGTTGATTCGATTTTGACTGTTCGACTGCATATTATTTTTAATCCCGTGACGGATACACTACACGGTGTGCGTCGTCCGCCGCCGCGTCCACACGTTACACAATAATAATAACTGTTTTACCTGCAAGAACCGTTCTACATAATTTATGCTTTTTTTTCATGGACCAAGTCATCTATGACTTGGCGTCGTTGGCTGGGTGCTTTATTGGTTGTGTGGTGGTAGCAGTTGGCAGTAGTATGCATGTACTCTTGCTAAAAAAAATGCTTTGTGCACATTCCTCCGCTGGTAAAAAAAAACGTTACCTCCGCTCGATTACAAGTGACAAGTCAAGGTCAATTGATTCCTCAGGTTGTGTGTATATAGTTTTTGTTCCCGTTCATCTCCCGGTTTTATTTTCTTGTTTGAACACACACTTTTTCATTATTTCGAGATAATTACTATACGTCGTAACAAAAGCCTTTGTGCTGGGAAGGTTTGTAATGAGATTGGAAGAAAAGCCAAAAACAACGATTTTTATCGTGTCTACTACCTCATCTATTAAAACACACGAGGTGGTTGGTTGCCAAAGTTGTGTGGGTTTGAATTTGATTATGTTGCTGCTGCTGCGGTGGTGGTACACTATTAACGAAGGTGGCACTCACTCGACTTGCCAAAAGTAGTAATACAAAGTAACAAATAAAAAATGAAAGGGTTACACGGAGCTGGAGCAGCAGGAGCAGGAGCAGGAGGAGAACTGTATAGACACAAAATGCACAGTAGAGGAAAATCCCATTTTTGTTTACTTGTTGTATATATTAACACATGACTCTCGGAGCTGAAAATGGCAAAGGGGATATAAACGGGATGTCGTAATAACAATTGGAGAGAGTTTTCACCCGAAATATGCAGGTAGCTGCTATCAGGCGGCTCAGCTTACGACGACGACGGCCTATATATAGAGGATGCAAGTTTTTGTTGGGAAGAAGGGGGAAATGAGCTAAAAAGGATTTTGGTAAAATTTGTGTGACTCTGAGTTGGCCGCGACTAGCAACTCCTTCCTTCCTTACTACTACTGACTGAAACGAAACCAGAGAGAGAGAGAGGGAAAAACTTTTGTGAGAAATATTGGCCTTCGGATTTTGGCTGATTAAAGTCTTGTTCCCAGCTTGAACCCCGTAGTGCAACTACGACGTATGGAACTCTTCCGTGGGAATGTGATGTTGTGAGTTTTGTGGCCAACAGAGTCTACTATTTTCAGCTCTGCGTGAGCAGTGTGTTGTACTACGGTATGGTGGGTTATTCCCGAATAAAAAATATTTTTCGGAGATCTCCCTCTCTTTCCTGATGGTTTCACGAGAGAGAGAGAGAGAGAAAAAAAAATCTGATGTGGTAAAAACTCTCCCTTTCCTTCCAGCAGCAGCAGCAGAAGAAGAAGAAGAAAGAGGGTATCCAAGCATACAGAAAAAAAGGTAGGGAAAAAGATGGTGAGAAATATTATATGATATGGTTATAAACGACGGAGAAATGCCGGAATGGATATAATAATAGAGAGCACTTTGCACACACACCGTGGTGGCAGCAAGGAAGAGAAACAGCGAGTGAGTTCTGGAACCTGCTTTCCCCTCAGTATATCGTCATACGGACTATGATTTTCTCTAGCCTCTTGCTTTCCACTTTTTGGTGTGTGTGTGTGTCTGTGTGTGCGGACGGGCAAGCTTTCTGGTTTTTTACTTGACTGTGTATAGCTCTTGAGAATTTGTGGAACTGAGCATACATACTCGCACTCCATACGAGTCCACGTAGGGGAATACGACGGAATAAGCATGTATAAAGTTGAGTGTATTTACATACAAACGTGTACAGACAGAGAGAGACAGACAGAGAGTGTTCAGTAGTAGTGAGCGTCTGTGATGTTTAGTGGTATTCGTCTATGTTGTGAATTTCCCTGGTGCCTAGTCGCTATGGATTCCAGGTTATATGGATTTACCTGCTTTTCTCTTCTAAGTCAAGCGAGAGGAAACTGGTCGTGGAAAGTTGTATATAAAAAAATGGTGAAAACCCGCTTTTACTCTGACACTCTCTTCCTTTCTAAAAATTGTCGTTTAATTTCATATCCGACTTTTATTCACTGGCTGGCCTGTGACTAGCTAGAGAGAAAAGATTTCATTGGGGACGAAATCTCTTGCATGCATTTTGTACAAAGAAAGTATTCGACTCTTTTGGTGTGCCAGCCATGCCATCCTTTCGAGAAAAAAAGTAACTTTGATGATAGCACAAGAAGAAGACATGATGATGCAAACGAAATGGTAAATGGTACTTGTTGTCAAGTTAGTCATATCGTCGGGTTCTTGGGGAAAAAAGTTTTTTTTTGTAGATGAAGATGCAACATTAGGGATCTCTCAAGTATTTTTCACTTTTCCTTTTGCTGAGCACACATAGGGACACATATTTTTCATGGAGTGGGCTGCACCACCACCACCAAGCCAATGTGGTGGGTGAACCTTGCTTTGGCAAAAAAAAGAAGAAAAAGTCCTTTTCACTCTTTCTCCTTTTTTTTTACTCCCAACTCCCTGTAGAACAGATACATGGTACATGGCTGGGAAAAAAGTAGTAAAAAAAGAAGCTGGGCTTGGTGACATGCGTTTCTTTTCCACATCATGCCTTTCTCATTTTCATGAGATTCTCGACAAGGAATACATATTCTTGTATTTGTGCCTTGCTTGCTGCAAAATACGTAGGGATGCAGTTTCAACAAAAAAAAAAGAAGAAGAAGAAATGTATATAAAATATATCAAAAAAAGAGAGAAGAGGAGAGAAACTAGAGTTGAAATTATGGACTGCACATACATTTTTCCCCCAAAAGTTTGAACACTGTAACAACTACAGCTTGGTTGGAAGGAATTCACCGTTGAAAATGGGCTAGTGCATGTGACCATCAACGATGTCCTCATACATACATCAAGTGTAACATTTTTTTCCGTGTTATAAACACGATGAGCAGGAGCCTCCCTTTTCTATTTCGTATATTATACTGCACCATGTACTACTGGCTGGGTTTCTGGTTTCAAATGGATTTTCTCGTGGTGTAGTGGTCCTTTAAAACCGTTTTTGAATCCCGTTTTTCTCGCTAACAGTGGTGGGAAAAACGGGTGCACTTGGAAAGTCTTTTCGAGTCCTCATTTTGCAGTCTTGCTGCTGCAGGAGGATACGACATGAGCTTATGAATTTTTCAGTGAGATTCGCCCAAGTATTGCCCCTCCCCCCACACTCCTTTGTATACTTGGGATGTAACTGTTTTTTTCTTCTCTTTCTTTCAAGGTCTCAACACGATTAGGAATTTTTGTCAGACAGTCGGTCGGAGAGGTAGAAAAAAAGTGGGAGAGTCGAGTGGTAAAAACTATAAATTGGGACTTTATTCCCGACTTTTCACAAACAAAACCTTCATGATCTGTTACATTCAAAGTAGTTACCGGCACAAATATAGCGGCCGCGGCGGCGGCGGAGGCTCGAGCTTTTACGCTTTCCCTGTCAAACTGATTTTTCTTCTTCTCAACAACGACGTAGTATAGGGAGAGGAAGCAGTTTGAGAAAATGTTATTTGAGTTTGCATAGCCACAAATGAAATTTCTTGGAAGCGACTTTGAGAATAAATTACAAGTAAAAATCCATATTATTCTGCACACATATTTACCATATCTCTGGATACACATATTTTGACTCACTAATGAAATGAGGAGGGAATGGGGAAAAAGGGAAAAAGTCTAATGTCTCTTCTCTCTCCTTCTTTTTTTTACTACTCACGCTCCCATTTTCTTTCCATTTTAAATGAAACTATTCAGGCCTGTAAACAAAGTGGATAATATAAATTTTTGTCGCAAAATGTGAGCATTTTCGGGAAAGACTCGGGACTCGTAATTTGTTTGCTTACACGTATATAAGCAAAGCAGTACAAAAAATGGAAATTAAATCTGTGGGAGACAAGGACTACTTGTTAGAGTTAGAGTATACTTATGTACATTGTCTACATCGCAAAAAAGAATGCACCTCCTACTCAAAAATCTAATAACAGTTAGATCGTAAGTAATTCAATTTAATAATCAAGTCGGGCTAAACGTTAGCCATGACTGAGCAAAAGCTTTATGCATTACCTACTAATCATANAAGTAATTCAATTTAATAATCAAGTCGGGCTAAACGTTAGCCATGACTGAGCAAAAGCTTTATACATTACCTACTAATCATATAAAGGGACGTGTCAACGTACTAATAAGCATCGTTTGATTAATGGGTTGCCATTTTCATCCAAAACCCAGTGAACCTAAATATCCTGTCTCGCACTGACATAAGAGCAAGGAAGGA
Organism: Dicranocentrus wangi; assembly: GCA_036850665.1. Lineage (NCBI taxonomy): Eukaryota > Metazoa > Arthropoda > Collembola > Entomobryomorpha > Entomobryidae > Dicranocentrus > Dicranocentrus wangi. The sequence continues at coordinate 10,621 of JAANSN010002706.1, forward strand.
GCCATGGTTAAAAATAGACACAAAACAATACATGTGCACACGGCTGCCAATTGCCAAATTAATAATGTGAAATTGGAGGAATGTAGTAGGAATTATTTTTTTTTTACGAAAAACGCTTTTTTGATTGTACAATGAACAGAAAAACATGTACTTTGTAAATAGTACGTTATATACGCTGATGAAAGAGAAGAAGCCGAAAGAGCGAAAGAAGAAACTAAATTCAGCCTTGCAAATAATATAGCACGCTCCGAGAGAAAAAAAAGAAGAAGAAAACTGATACTCCATCCTTTTGTTGTTTACTCACAGCATCATCATCAACCCTCCCGTCCTCCTCCTCGCCTGATGTGCATTGAACGGCAAAATTTTTTTTCTCCGTAGCATAAGTTGAGTTGACTGGAGAAATAAAAGGACGAGGAAATGGGTGAAAAACGTGTTGAAACAGGGGATTGGATATTTACTAGGGGGAAAAAAGACAACGCGAGCGAACGCCAAATAAACTCACGTTGTGCTCCACACGATACTGTAAATAATGGAAATGTGATGCTGATATGATGATGCCTTTATTTATGTTCTCGTTGTTCACACACACTTGATGAAAATGATGAGAGGCGAATAAAAAAGAGAGTCTTTCCATGAAAATAATAAAAATTGCATAATATGATATGCGAGCGAGCGACGGGTATACCTAGTTGCTAACTGGGGAGAAGCACATTCCAACTTTATAACTATATAGAGGGATCCGCCGAGTGTGCATGGAGTGGAAACAAAAGAGTTGGAAATCGTGTATTTTATTATACGCAACACGGAGGAAGAGGAAACTTTGTGCTTTTTATACCAAGTTTATGTAAGCTCTTTGAAATATTTTTTTTCTCTCGTTTTAAACTACATTATCTCTCGGGTGGAGTTTTTTTTATCTGCCGGATAAACTTTTGTGTGTGAAAAGGAGTGGCAAAACCTACTCATGCAGATTTTTCTCAAGCTTTGATTCAGTCTTTTTTATTGAAAGATTCACGCGGCATGAGCGCTTGCTTTGATTATCGTAATGTAAAAATGGGATACATACATACTGAGTGAGTAATATTTTTAAAAATTAATGAAAAGTTTTTGTAAAAAATGTTTATTACAACGCGAGTGTGTTTATCATGATTATCCAATGGGAAGTGTTGAGTTGAGCAGGCATCTGTGATCATTTTGGAGTAATCAGCTCCTTCGCGATCCCCAGCCATTCTTCTCTGCCAGTGACAGGGCAGCCAACCTGAAATATGCAAGTTTGAATTTAGTCTGCCTGCCTCCTGGAAATATTCTAAAAAGACTAAAAGACATGTTTTTTTCCCCTAAACATAGACAAACTAACATTATTCGGATTCCTGCCCCAATTTTCACAGTAACAAACTCCCATATCCCACATGCAATGTCCTCCATCAGCGCCGTGATTACAGATGCAGTCAAACGTGCACAAATTGCGGTACGAGTCGTTCATTTCGATGCATTGGCGAGGAGACCGTTGAGAAACTCCTGCAGGATAAATTAGAAAGAGAGAGGAAGAGATCTCATTTTCCCCGTGATTTCACACTGATATCATCATCATCATCTCATTTTTTCAAACCCATTTCTCTCACCAGGATCCACTTGAGGTTTTGGCTTGGGGCTTTAAGCATAGGTGATATAATAATATGGTGAAACTTTATGATTACTTTTTTTATCCACTTACGTCCCGATCTTCCATTACAGTAGCAATTATGATCCCCCGAAAAAACATCCCCACAAACGCCGTAGTCGGATCCGTGCTGCTGCTGACAATCTAGGGCACAGTCAATCGTGATTGTGGCGTTGCCATCTGCCGAGCAGTGGAAATCCTTTATGCCGCCGGCAGAAGCTGGAAAGAATTGGAAAGGGACATGTTTCTGATGATGACTCAAAAAAAATTCCTGCAAATTGCCCTTCATAAATTATTTTCACCACTTTTAGATCCATATGCACAGTGTGCACACATACCTGATGCCGCCCAGGCCATTAGGAGGACACACAGTGCAAACAAAGAATTCATATTTGCTTCAGATTCGCAAAAGGAATAAAGATTACTTGAACATGCCTCCTGAGCTCTTGGCTCTCACTCACTTAGAGAGTCAGTTTCACAGTGGCTTCTTTTTCCAGCAAAGGAGCGAGAGCTTGTTTCCGCGATTCAATAGAGTCCTTTACAAAAGATCAAATAACCGTAATGCGGTAATAGGAAACTGTACCAGGGAGGGTGAAATGCGGTAAGAGAGTAATGGATGGCAGAAAGCAGCTTTTTTCGAGGTATCGAACACACTGAGACTGCACGTTTAGAGGGGGACTTTATAACTTAACTTGTATCCTGTGCTCAGCGTTAAGTACATTATGTGCATGCATGCATATATGTATAAGTATATATAGCCAAATAGCCATGTACTTTAGAGCAGGACAAAGGATACGACGACGATCCACTTTTTGGGTGGATGTAATGTAGAGCAAGAAAATGGTCTGGTTGGTTGTTGGGATGTAATATCCTCTGTGTGTGTATGCATGAAAAAGGATCTTTTTAGGGAACAAAAGACCCCAAAACTTTCTACTGCAGAGCGACCATAAGTTCAAGGACGGCTTTCAATTGTTGGCATTTCCTTATTTATTGCGTAGTAAACTAAACTAAATGCCTTAAAAAGAGGTACTTTCAGCTGCCCAAAACTTGTAGAATGTGTATCCCTTTGTTTGTGTCTACCCAGAGAATGGATTGCTGCTCGTCGGGATGTACTTAAGAGATACTACTCGGCTTACAATTCCAATTGTGACATTGGGAACAACACCCTATTGGCCAATTTCTGGCTAGGATATTCTGGAAAACAAGAGAGTTGGTTTTTTGGAGAGAAAAACAATAAGGAATTTGAATTCGATTTAGATGGAAAATAGGGTTTGATTATACCCCTGTGATGATGACCGGGATTCGGTTAAATAAATTAGAAGAATCTTTCAAAAAAACATGTATTTAGAAGGAAACTGCGAAATTAAGGATGAGATCCCGACCAAAATTGGACACTCTCTGCAAAATTCAATAGACTCAGTGCAGGTCTAGGAGTGCAGAAGAAAGGGGTGGATTGAAGTTTCTATTTGTTCCACTCTTCCCTACCTACAATTTGAAGAGGACTTGGCCTATTAACATACTCAATGACTGCATCGCCTACAAAATATCCTAAAATCTCTCCGACTACAATAGCAATAAATTTGCCGAGCCGGGTATGTAAGGAAGATTCTGTCATATTCTCCAGCATGCCGTTAAGATAGGGTTCTATTAGCTCGCCTACAATTTCCCCAAATAATTCACCGAGGAAGAAGCTGAAGGTATGGCTGATGACTATATCCATATTATTACACTGCGAACCGGATGCCACTCACTCAGTCACTCTAGACACTGATTACTGCCGGTGAGATTAATATGAAATATGAAAATATGAATGAATATGACTAGGATGACTACTATTTGCGAGGAGGATGATGATACTTGAATATATTATCCTCAATTCATGGTGCATGGATGGAGGCAAAAGTTAGGGAAGTGAAGGTCATCCATCCCTTGTGTTCCTTGTATTTTTCCATCCTAGACCTCTATGGGATAACAATCTGAGAATAGGAAAATGATTTGGAAATTATGGCCACAACAGAATTGTGTGCCCTGTGCTTAGCAGTCAGACTCGTTAATAACTTTTTATCATTCGCAGTGCATATATTTTATTGCAATTCATTCACCTTAGGTCAATTTCGTGCACAAACAGAAACATGTAAGTGGTTAAGCATGTCACCAGCCACTACCACCACCTACCTCCCGATGCCCGAGAAAGTAAGGAATGAAAATCTAGGTATGTCAAGCAATGTACGGGTTGTCGTTGTTCTACAACTTGTTCACAATAGCTCACATGCATTTGACAGCAAGGAAGCATCGAGTTGTTGCAAAATATCTTGACGAAGAGGGGAGCAGCGGACTCTGTTTGGTAATGGTAAAAGCTCTCTCTCTCTCTGTTTTATTCTTCTCACTCAGCATCAGTCTCATTTCAGTCATTCATTTAGTTCTAAAATTCTCACGATATCCTTAATATGCACACAAGAAATAATATGACAAAATAATTCATTAGTAAATAAGTTAGTCAGTGTGGATTATGAAGTGCATTACATACGCGTATTACACCAACCACATATGTAAAGTGGGCCTCGCCTATGTCATACTCATATCTATACTTGCGTTTGAGTTGCTGGTGTGATTTTTCTGTTATATGGGCTACACAGTCAAGCAAGTTCTGACGAAACAAAATAGTATGCAGTAAGTAAGTAAACCATATTTAATGAGGGAACTCGTCCGTCGGCATACAAAGAAACCAATTCATAATAACAAATTGGATGTAATCATCTTGTGTGAAGAGTTACATATCCTTTTGCAATTATGTTCATAACAAGGAGAGTGCGAGAGTGAAAAAAATGTACATAAATAAATATAAATAGTTGTTGTTACCGAGTGCTCCACCAAAGGATTGACAGATTTTCCAATCACCATCATCCAGTTCACGTACAAGTGGCTTTTTTATGTAGCTGCGTAGCAATTTTTTGCCAAAAGTATGTTGCACGTATACTAAATTCTTTTTGGGATTGCAAATACTATGTAGTTTGAATTGAATTGAATTGAACATTTTAGACTTGTGCATATTTTTTATAACACATCGGATCGGAACAGGATCTCAAATCATGGCTGACTTTCTATATAGGTATCTAGGTATGTATGTATTGCTTCACAGAGTGCGTGACCCCCTTGCTGATTAAACTACTGATTTAATTGGTCTTCTAAAGTGAACAATATGAAGGACTTCAAAACTGAGTTTACGAAGATTTGAGCTGGAGGAACTGAGGCAGAGAGACTAGTTTTAAAAAATCTACGATTGCACATCTGCATCTCTGGTTGATGGCGGTGGTGTTTTAATAAAATAAATCCTTTTTTCCGTTTGCTTGAGTGAGTGATAAAAAGACAACGGGAACGGGACCAGCTGACAGCGAAGATTTCTACAGATTTAAGATTTACCTATGTATTTATTTGTCATTTGTTGATTTAATTGGGTGAGTACCTACCTGCTCACGAAACTCATCACATCATGTAGCAAACCTAGCTAGTCCATCTTGTCAGTCGCAAATTAATAATTGAATGTATTTGAATTTTTTATATAGATAAATTGTGTCATCCCTTTCGAAATTCGGCAATACGATGGCTCCCGCAGTGAGCAAATTTGACACGCTGCCTTTTAATTGCTACGAGTGTGGTCACACTTGGACCACATCATGTACAAAGGCTACGGCAGATTTAGGAATGTCTGCGTTTACAGAAGGCTTCAAAATTTATGCTACTTGCTATTTGGTAGGTTGTTACAACACGTAATGCGACAATATTTTGCACAATGCACATAGCTCCCTGTAATAATAGCACGCTAACTTTTCAAAATGATGTGTCGGTTTAATCGAAATTTAATGTGTTAATCTAGATGTCAATGGCTGCTAGTCAAAGAGTACCAAAGTCATTTGATGAAATGTGTAAAGTCCTGAAGGATGTGTTTCGCTCCTCTGCATTCCTCAGTGTTAATGCTTTAGGATTCATGTCGTTCTTCTGTTTCTTGCGGCGTCTTAAAGGCAACTTTAACTACTTCACTCTCGGATTCCTTCCTTCCGTGTTTGGCTGTTATTTAGCGATACTTGTAGAAAAACCACAACGCCGCCCTTTACTGGCCCTGTACGTGGCGAATGTGGCTTCAGAAACTTTATTCAGAATGTTGCGAGCCAGGTAAATTCACGGCAGTTTATAATGAATGTTTTAAACTATCTTACTGCATTCCTCAGTGTTAATGCTTTAGGATTCATGTCGTTCTTCTGTTTCTTGCGGCGTCTTAAAGGCAACTTTAACTACTTCACTCTTGGATTCCTTCCATCCGTGTTTGGCTGTTATTTAGCGATACTTGTAGAAAAACCACAACGCCGCCCTTTGCTGGCCCTATACGTGGCGAATGTGGCTTCAGAAACTTTATTCAGAATGTTGCGAGCCAGGTAAATTCACGGCAGTTTATAATGAATGTTTTAAACTATCTTTCATTTTAAAAATGGTCGTATAGTTTTGGAATGATGCAATGTTGATTTATTTCGCAGGGGAATATTACACGATATCAAACATTTTGACCTCTTCTTATTTTGCTCGTCAATGATTACAATGCTATACTACATGAAAAAGGGAAATCGTAAAAGCGACTTTGTAGATACAATTTTGAAGTAAGTTTAATTAAAAGCATATGGATAACGATGAAGTGAATTATTCATATCATAGATAACAATTTTGCTAACTTTATGTTTGACATTTGTGTTTTAGTAAAATTTTTGGTTCTGAAGAATTCGCCAAGCAAACCACCCCATCTGGCTCGGGTTCAGGTCAAAGCCAAGAGGTTCAGTATGTGTCGAATGATGAAACGAGAAGTCGTAGAACTTCTGGTGGTGGTATTTTAGGCCGTGGAGAGCCTCTGCAAGGCGGTGTGGATTTGGAAACGAATAGGCGACGACGCCCAAGGGATGAGAGCTACAGGGCAAGATTTATCAGATTTGTATTGTGGATGCATCGCTCAGTTGAAGATATTGCGTGTCACTTGGAACGAATGGTGACAGCTGTTTATGAAGGTCAAACACATGAAAAATGCCCTCATAAAGACCCCTGCTTCGATTATTGGCTAAAGGTATGATGTTTACTATGAAGTATAGAAATAGGTAGGGTAGAACTAATCGTTGGAACTAATATTCATGTTTACTTTATAGGGATTTTGCTCAAGATTCTTGTCTGGATTTGCAATTCAAGCCGCCATTCAAACAGCCGCCTTTGTTCGGAATGTGCTAACTCCTCGCAAACCACACCTTGATAAAACCGGGGCCTTGTTAAGCAATTCTCTGATTTATCCATGCATTAAATCAGGCCTCGGACTCAGTGCAATGTGCTTAGCTTTTAGACTATTTTCCTGTTCGTTTCGGTGGCTTCAAGGTACCGACGTCCCAATTAATGCTGCAGCATCGGGCATCATGGCATCTGCTCTGGGTTTCTTTCTCCTAAGACCGCCTTCATCTGCTGGACTTTATCTCTTTTTCAAAGCAGCCGAGCGAGTGATTTCAGAGTCCCATCAGTAAGACATCAATCAAAAGAATTGCATCTGTCTTAAAGTTTTATAGCCGCTCGGTCAATAAATTAATTAAAATCTCAATTCACAGGAGAAATAACTGGAAGATAATTAGCTTCCTTGATAAAATCTATGGAGGTGGATGGGCTATCTTATATGCCATTTCTACTGCAATTCTGTTCCATTGCGGAATAATGGAACCACAGAACCTAAAGCCATCCTACTACAATTTCCTTTCCCGGGTCACGGGACGAAAGTTGTTTGACATCAATCGACATCTCTTAACTGCTTATTACCCTCACAGCAATGTGCTCATGAAAGATTTCTGGCCAACATTGGACGATAAGTTTCTCTCTGATAATATGAAAACCCTCCTTCGACTTCGGGAGGCATCGGGACGAAACAATGAGTTGATAAGGGACATTGTTCTCAAATTCGTGTCTATTTAAAAATATAAGATCAAGGTATATGTATATTATGAACCAACAATACAAAAATAGTGATTTGCTTGGGTGTTCAAATGTTTTTACCTATGGTAGTTTGCAGACGACATAACCATTTTTATGCCAACTGCCATTTCCTATCTTTATACTATAACCAAAGAAAGAATATAATATAATATTAGTTTGTTTACAAGAACTAAGGGTTGTTCTATATAGTCATGTACGAAATGCCAAGATACAGATAAAACTTACGAAATTTTAACTCTAGCTAGTCAGGCAGTTACGTTGACCGTAAGTAAGTTGATTGTTTATTTAGTGCTGAGCTTGTTTCTTGGTCCTTCCCACTATAGAGATACAGATAAAACTTACGAAATTTTAACTCTAGCTAGTCAGGCAGTTACGTTGACCGTAAGTAAGTTGATTGTTTATTTAGTGCTGAGCTTGTTTCTTGGTCCTTTCCACTATAGAAATAAATGCTGTTTGCATTTGTGCCTAACAAAATAATTTATGCCATACATCTTCATCTTTCCAAGTCGCATTATTGTAGTTTAATTAAGTTTTGGCGACTAAATTGTTGTCAAATATAATGACATTGTGTTTTGGTAAAGTCATATATTATGTAAGCTCACTAACATTTCCTACAATACAATTAAACACAATTTACTAGCACGGAATGTTGTTTACTACCTTCTAAAACTTCAATTTAATATGTAATCTGTACTGTACTACGTACGCTTTACAGAACTATTAAACAATAAAATGGGATGTTGACGAAAATACAGCTTATACGAATGTCGACCAGCGATTTACTTATCTGCATTTCGACTCGACTTGAAAACTATAAATTGAGATATGTATGTATGTACATATATTTAGATCCGTATGCTGGGCAAGAAAAACCCAAGGAATATCACATATTATCTCTGTTTGTGTTGTTTCTCGTTGAATGTATTGGCAAGTTTTATGTTTACGGATGCAATAGATAATTACATATACCGATATAAAAGGAACTCGATTTACTTGTTCGCTTTACCTCGGACTATCCTTTGATAGCTGGTGCTGATGACTGATGACTAACAAGTTGCATGATGGAGAAGAAAAAGTGAAGGTCCTTTGCATAACAACGTATACATTCCAATAATGCATGTGGGTATTTTTAGTAGGTATATAGCACAAGAGCATGACAAAACAGTAGTTTGACTAGTTGTACAAGTACAGAATTCCATGAGTCACTTGACGTAAAACAAAATCAGAAAAAAGGAAACCTTCTCAACAATCAAACCAGGCTCAAGTGTATCACACACACTCATCACTCTTCTATCGATATAAGATATAATATATTAATACCAACTTGAAATATTATATTTGAAAAGTTTACAATGCCGACTTGGAGCGTTTTAATCTACTTTTTAATTATAGTTGAGTTAGTACTTTCAGTTCCACAGTCATCTGATACTGGTAATTTTAAAGTTTTTAATCATCACATTTCATCACATTCCACCCGTAGGGATATACACAAAAAACATAAAAAATCTAATTCTGTGGGTTTTAGTTATAAGCCCAAGCACGGAGATCTGGGAGTTTCAGAGAAGATGTGGAAGGTCACAACCCACGCCATCAGCACGGTTTCATTTGTATACAAATATGAGGTTGTTAAATTGTATGTATTATTGTGTATATAGTCTGTCTTGAGCTATTCTGAGTTCATAAGTCACTTTATTAGTCTTTTTCGCTCATAGCAATCCAACTGAAAACAAGGTTATCACGTATGAGGACATGAATTCAGTCAACCAATCAGACTACTTTGCGGATGGAACATGGAAAGTGCTAATTCATGGATTTCTGCAACATAAAGACTCCTTCTTCCCAAGAGTTGTGAAAGACGGTAATTGACAAACATTTTATCACAACCATTCCCTTTCCTTACATTCAGCATTTTAACCAGCTATATTAGCTCATCCATCCTATTATCGTTGACGTACAATCCATGAATGATTGCTTCAATCAGCCTAATTTATTGGCTGCAGCACCATCATCACCATATAATTACTTTCGCATAATTATTATTCCAGCTTACATCCAGCGAATGACTACTCATCCAAATCGAAGGTACAATGTTCTTGTCGTGGACTGGGGTATTGAGACATGTGCCTCGATTGTGAACCGTGTAAATGAGCTACTCAGCTACAACACATATGCAGATTGCACGACCGATGTTGCTCTCCAAGTTGCCCGAATGCTAGCCTTCCTCCTCAAAAACAAGGTGATAAACTCCACCGCAGATATTCACATCGTGGGCTTTTCCCTAGGAGCTCATGTTGCCGGACAAGCTGGCAGAAACGTGACGGATTTAACGGGCGACAAAGTCGGAAGAATTACGGGTAAGAAGGAATGACATTGAAAACGATTACTGCTCTGCTCCGTGTCAAATATGTATGACGATCTATGACCTTCATCTCGTCTCATTTTGTCTATCTTCTCCTGAATGAAGCGTTAGATCCTGCGGGACCGACATCCCCGTGGTGGGAAATATTTCCAAAGCATCATTTAGATATTGGCCCGCTGGATGCAGACTTCGTTGATGTTTTACATACCAGCGGATTACTCGGTTCGGGTGGGAGAATGGGTCACGTAGATTTCTACGTGAACGGAGGAATTAATCAGCCGGGATGTATCCCCGAGCCGGCAGACCACCTACTAAATGATTTTCTACGTGAGTCTGGTGATGCTGGGAATATTTTATACTCGCTCTTTTATGACAAATGTCAACAAGTGAGCCTAGTATGCATTGGAGACACCATGCATATTACGTACGGCTCACATTTTATCGTTTGGATGGATGGTGAAATCCTCTGCTGACCTGTTTGTCACTTGTTGATGTAGAAATCTGTAGCCACAATTTTGCTGTGGATGTGTTCTCCAAATCTATTCTGGACAACACTCTGAAGGGATGTGCCTGTGGACCAAGTAATTACTGGAACTATTTAAAGTTTTTGGTGGGATGGTGTAAATGCCAGGATCAGGCTGTCGTTGGGGAGTTTATCAACATGAGATTGTTAGTCAATATAATATTAATGACACACAGGAGAAATCTGATTATCAGAAGCTATGATACCATTAAAAATATTTGATTGATGTCATTTACAATGCAAGGTATTATTTCTGCATTACAGTAGCGCAGGCGAATACTTTGTGACCACTCCGTATGAAGAGGTCAACTGGAGGAAGTACATGAAGGCATTGAACGAATCAGAGTTGAAGCGTTCGGCCTCGAGAGTTTTAGCAATGCTGGAAGTACTATGCATAGTTTAAGACTTACACAATAATTATGTCATTGTTAAACCAAACCGGGATGAATCTCCTCCATTGAGAAACAAGATGTACACTGAAAACAAACATGTTATAGATTAAAACCTGTTTAAACCTGCTGAAGTAAGAATTTCATAATAATGTCTCATGCCGGATTTAATAATTTGTTTATACATTGCAATTTCAAGCTTTATCTAATCAAATACAGTCGATCGAACCCATTCACCTGAAATGAATGACGGGGCGCTTTATTTTGCTGTCATTGCAATTGCACTTCATGCACTTAAAATACAGAAAAGAAACTAGGATCAACCATACATAATGTGTATCTCGCAAGTGCATTGCCACATATTTACAACTCACCACGCCACTGCTGCTGTTGATTCATTAAATTAAAATGTATTAAATTCCTCCGACTACACTCGCAAGTAAAAAAAATTCTGATTTTGTTGATTTACATGTCACTTTGTACAAATCGATTTGCATGGAATGACTTATTGCTGCCATTCTTAAAGTGAATGTCAATTGTGTCATTGTGTGTATTAATTTGCCAAAATGGAAAATAATTTTTTCTTTACCTTGGTAGGACTAATTGTCCTCATTTCTTTACGATTAGTGCAATGCGACAATCCTCTCAGCCTTTGTGGTAATTTTTCCAATGTTGGAATGCACGTGTGCCTTCGTTTTTTTTAATCTATTAAAAAAGTGTCAACTTTTTTCAATTCATACTTTGCAGATGCAAGTGACGAGTCACCTGAAGAGTGTGACATTGAAGATCCCTTATATTTACTGC
>JAANSN010002707.1:0-22352 GCA_036850665.1 Dicranocentrus wangi
CTAAATACGCTAAATTGTATACACAATTATTGTATCTATATATTGGACTGCAAACTACAGTTTGTTGTGCAGCTTTAAATAATTTTTGATAACACAGCACCATTTGATGTTAGTCTCGTGAAATTTGATTAAAATCTGTAAAAGCTAGACAAGTACCTCTGTTGTAATATAATATATATTGATTATACTTATATATACTCTGTTATACTTATATATGTATAGTATTCGTCCACAACCTTAATTTATAGTCTACCTTAAATCCTCGCGCATTCCAACATTCTGTCTATAATACCCACTCACTCACCACCATCTACAATAGACTTCATTTACTCCGGCACAATAAACAGTGCGTATTATTACATCCAGATTTAAAAGTCGACCAAGCCATTCCTATTGGGAAATACTTTCTTCAAACAGAGACGTCTCTGTGCAGAGTTCCTGTGCTACTTAATTATCACGACAAATGCCCAAGTCAAGAATAATAATACAATGAAGATTACCAATGCTGAATGCAAAATGTTGCGATATATAGAGCAGCAGTATAAATTTAACAAAAACAAAAAATCCTCTCGAAATCGTTATTATATAAGTATTTAGGTACTTGACAGATAGGTACCACGTACAGGTTTTTCAAATGAATCGTCGTCCTCCTCCTCCTCCTCCTCATCTTGTGTCACTTTCACCTAGACGGACAGGAACTTACAGCTACACTCGCCGCAGAATTGCTGGATGCACTTTCAATAACTGAGTTAGCCTTGGAGCTCACTGTGGACAGCCCGCTCCGTTGAGACTGGAGACTTGACATTGAGCCTCTGAAAATCATAAATTCACTGTTAGCTAGTTATGATGATTCAGGCTAAGATTATAAAGTGTCAACAAAAACGAAGGTATGATTTGGGGTTGTGTGTGGTTACCTGTAGTCTGACGATTTTAAAACTTCATAATAATACATCACTTTAGCTTTGGATGTAGTAATGGAATCCATTAGGTGATGACTCGTCGGGGCAATATCGTGGAATTTCCATTGGAGGATGTAATATCCAGTGTGATTCGTAACGTGTGAGCCCTGTTTAATCAACTTTTAACACTTAGTAAGTCTGAATGCATGGAATAAACAAAAACAGAATGAAAAAATAAAATGATACAACAAATTTGAAATTTAGCTACCTGAACTGACTCCCCATCGTGACACACAATACTTGACTCCACGCGGAAGAAATCATGCCCTTCCTTCCACTGCTTGTCAATCACTGATTTGTGATCGTTTTCCGTTAGACCTTGCGTCGTTTGGAGAGTTCCATTTGGTGTGGAAACAGGGTTTTTGGTTCGAAAGACAGAAAAGCAGACGCTGTGACGGAGAACGTCAAAGTCCCACGTTATCACACTGCCCAGATCCTCGTTCAGCAAAACAACTTCGTGAACCTGATAAAGTGAAATAAGACGAGGAGGCTTTAAGAAACTAACTGTAATTCAAAGTTTACTCTGGAGGAAAGGTGGTATTTTTAGGATACATAAATTTGAGTATGTACCTGTCCTTTAGTCAGACTGACTGACTTGTATATACTTTCATCTGACAAGGCCAAGTGCTCAAGTTGCTCTTCTGGCATGTAAAAACTTTTGGGAACTAAACCACCTTCCGGAAATGAAACCTATTCGGAAAACCGAAAAAATGAGTAACAAGATTTTCCAGCTACCATATGTATATACCTCCTTCTTACTTGATGCTTGTTATAGCATTCGTTCGGGTAATGGAAAATAACTTACGGTACTTGAACCTCCAAGGAAATCTGGAAGATATTCGTCAGGTATGTAATCTGGAAGACCGCCAGGACCCTGGTAGTCATTTCCAGCGTAAAAGAAAAATTTGGAGCATGTTCTTTCATCTGCAATTTGCAAAGAAAAATACACAATTACACGTCTTATAGTAGTAGTGTCAGTCATTTCGCGAGAGCACACCCGATCCAACGCTCCTATGCCTTACTACTAATGAGTAGCTCACCAATAAAAGTACGAACTAGAGTCCATAAAACTGGAAAAACTCTGGGCGCTCTGATAATGAGCACTCTGCCCATAGTTTCGGGATAATTCGCTTCAACTATTTCAATTATTCTGAGCAAGGCTCGAATTCCAGGTCTCCAAAGATGCCTCATGTTGAGTCCTTCCAGATCGAGAAGTAAGGTCCACGTCGTGATGGGATGCCCAGACTGTGCCGTAGCTTCCTCAATCAATCTCAAGCCTTCTTCACAGAAATGTAGGGTCATTTGCAAAAGCCCTTCTTCCCCAACGGATTTAATCAGCCCTTTTACATCCATCATCCCAAGTCGGAGCATGAACAAGGGTTTCCCATCTTTATCATTGTAGTGCCAACCCCCTGGGAAATAGTCCTTGATGACTTCCACCGTTTCGTATTCACTCAGGATTCTATCCACTTGGTACTTTTTTCTCCAGTTTAGGGACTGTGAAAGCATTTCGCGAGCCTTTTCAATGTTGAAATCCCGGGCGCGTAAAAATCTTAAGATCATGGTGTCACTTGGGAGCTATTTTACAAACACAAGGTAATGGTGATTAGGTATAAGTAAAAACTGTTTTTTAGTGTAAAATACAGATTTGACTTGTGTTTCGTTTGTTTACAAAAACTTACGTTTCCTTTCTGAAGTTGGGCCAGCCAATTTCTCAGCTGCACTAACTGAGATTCTTCCATTGGAGATAATTCTCCCAAATATCGTTGAATATAATCTGCGTCTAGTCTAAACTTATTTTCTTCTTCAGCAAATGACTCCCTACGAATGGCCGAGTTGGAACCCGTGTGACTTCCAGAATGGCTGGCTTTGTCCCCTGCTCCGGAATGTTGACGGCTCAGGCTGCTATGCCTTTTCAAGCTAGAGCCTGCCGTTGTTTCTGACGGTTCTACAACTTCCTCAGTCTCCACAGCTTGCTTTATGCTATTGTCAAGTGAGGTTTTTCTGGAATTTGGCTTTTCGACAGCCGACGACCCCTCTTCATCACCATCTTCGGTAGCCGGAGCACTAGGCTCTTCCCATAGAGGTACTTCAGTAATCCCTTCCTTTTTCAGCTCTTCGATGAAATATTCAATTATTTCCTTTCCCTGAAGAATTGAACACATTATATTCGTTCGTTACCTACTGGAATCAAGCTGTCAAAATTGCGAATGCCATGCCATGATGTAGACCTCTATAATTACCTTTGCAATATTAGCAGAGTATTGCTTAATTGCCAATTTCTCCACAGCATTTTCAAATCCATAAAATGACTTTATTTCAAGACTAGCTGCTTGATCGAAACAGGTCCAGTTAGGATTCTCTGGGTGAACCTAATAAACAAAAGCAATAAAATTCATTTAACGAGTTGTACTTAGCATTTAGTAGCAGGTGAAGGTGTCGACAATTATGTGGCTCCAAATATTTATGGCAAACATTTTTCTTTTTGCTTACGAAATAATTGCAAACTTCATGGATTATCACTCGAGCTGAGAAACTCTCATTGTATGCTTCTATTTTTAAAGCACGGTTTCGTCTGTCCAAGGAATTCACCTGGATGAAGTACACATAGTCTACCCCTACGATTTTCTTGAGCAAATACGGAGCTTCCACATTCAATTTACACCTCCGTTCAATCACTTGCGTTGCGCCATCTTCGCCATCTGTCTGCTTAACGATATCAGAGCCGACAAACACTGGTATCATTGGACAGGTAGGAAATCGGCGCTCATAAGCCTGCAAAAAAAGAAGGAAAATCAGGATTTATGGAATTAATCAAGTAAGTGAAGTGATTGACACCAAGGAGGAAACATTTGGCAAAAAGCATGTGAGCAAATAATAAGCATGCATGCGAATTAAATAAATTCATCCATTCCAGCGAAAAGCAGCAGAAGGAAAACATTTGCAAAAAAATAGAGAGAGATTGGATAATATCCTCGACTCTTTACATACGACGCACTTCTTGCGAAAAAAACACCATAAACAACAAATCTCATTTTCCTAATTGCCTTCCTTTATACGTTCCACCATTTTGTATATTGAAAGTATCCAGCCAGAGGTCTATTACTCCAGTCGGAAAATGGACTAGCCTCTCTAACTTTTGACACTTACAGTTACACCCAACGGCCTAGCCCATATTCGCGATCTAGATCCATAATTACTACTACCGTTTGACGCAATGCAATATGTGCAATCCTTTTCACTTGATAGTGATAGTAGTATTAACCGAATTAGTGTTTAGTATTTACGAAACGCCAAGGAATCCTCCTGCTTCCCAATGAGTAAAACATGATAATGTAATTAATCCGAATCCATTTGGACTCTTGAGTATTCCCAGGAGTTCCATTTATTTTCGCGCACACACCATGAATATTATGTGGCATTCATTGTAATTCATATAGTTCAAAGGTATTTTGTATATTTACTACATTTCAATTAATAAGGAAAGGAAGGGATATCTCTCTCACTTCAAGGATCATGTTTATTTAAAGATGATTCTGTTGAGTATTTTGTGTGTCATTGTGTATGTTAGAGTAACTGATTTGCATGACGCATGCAACGCGATACATGAAATGGCTTTTGGAACGGAGCAGTCTAAAAGTTTTTAAGAATTATTGACAATGACAACCTTGATTTGACCTTACTGACTGACTGTACATAGCTTCCATTAAAAGTACAGCATTTTACGCAATGCGTTAACATTCGACACAGGTATTTTGGGTAGGTGGAAATTGCGAGCAAAATCATCATGATAATAATAATAATAATAGTTATCGTCTCCTGAATCATTAGTAAGGAAAGAGTGTGTTATCATTGAAATCCTGTGTGGATGTGGATATAAGTACAACATTTATCTTTAATGCACCTACCTATATTTAATGTATTGAAGAAAAGAAGCATCTTTGTGCGCTTCAACAACAAAAGCAATTTAGCTAATACAAGGCAAACAAACATCATCATCATCATCATCAGATTCTCATCTCAAAAAGTGCAGAGGAGAGTAATGGAAAAAGGGACTATCCTTTCGCACATAAACAAGTCGTCACACGCGAACTCGTTCGTTCAGGAAGTGAAAGCATTTGTATGGATGGATATATATGATGTGATACATGCATGATGATGATAGAATGGCTAAGAGAAGCAACATATTTATATGACACCCACTTACCGCCATAATCAGCTCGAAAGGATATTTGTAGACACGGACGGGAGATTGGTATTTTTGTACCATTTTGGAAGAGTTCCTTTACACACACTTTTTAGTCACAAAAATCACAAGAGGGAAATTCTATAAAATCCATGTATTTCAAAAAGTTTTTATCCAACGCTCAAGTCCCTTCACCCATCACATTAAATACATCCTATCCTAGTTCCTAATTACCCACTATACACGACGAGAAATGTAAAAATTATTGGAAACCACGCACAATTAATTATAGAGGTTTACGCAATTCGTGAGAATATCGACGTGAGCTCTTCCAGTTCTCCAGAGCGAATAAAGACGATTGAGGATGTGATGATCGTCTGGAATTTGAGTGCACCCAGCCAGACTACTACTGAACTAAAACCTTGTTCCTTGTTCACGAGCTCACATCCAATTGGACTTGGATTACACTGCTTTTATAGGAACTACTGTGCTGTGGTCCACCTACACCGTCCGTCTGACAAAAATAAATCTCAGATGTCCAGAGCAGATGAGATTCTTCAAAGGACATTTATCCTGGAGATAAGAAAAAAATGAATAACAGCTACGCCAGGCTAAAGGTCGCTTCCTGATAGGCGAGAAGCGTCGCTCTTGTTCTTAAAGATTATACAGAGATGATGAATGCTATTCCTTGTTGTCCATTTGATTCCTCTTCTGCCTGCTTCTTAAATTTATGTGTTAAAAGTCTTCAGAATCATTTCAGAATTTTGGAGGTTGACTTAGTTGGACCTAGATTTCCAGATAACACCTGTGACTGTGACAGAGGGTGGCTGGGCAGGTGTCGATAATTTCTGTAATATAAAAGACATATAATATGTTGGAAACTAGAGTAAACCTCATTCGTAATAAAACCATTCACACCCTGAATCTTTACCCATCTACCATACTATAAATCTAGCGTATTTAAAACTAAATTTCAGATGACTTACAAGCACGTCTAATTGTGTGCAGCTCAATTTCTTTGTCAAGGTCGTAAATAATAATGGCTGTCGTATTGTTAAACGCTAAACTGGTAGTAACTGAAGGAGCTTTCCTTTTATTACACCTCACCACCGCGAGCAGCTCTAGCGTAACATCTGCCAAAAGTCTGGAAATTGTTAAATGCACGCCAACATGACATGTTTTTAGGTAAATGTAACATAAACCATTGCCTCTCTGATGGACTATCTCACACACTCACTCTACATATATACATCCATCCATACATTAACCTGGACGGACATTTTTCGCATTGCCATTTTATACCTGCTGACTACATTCATAATGCATGTTTGACTTGACGTCTTTATAAATGATCCATCACTACAATCAACTTTTTGGCCAAACTCTAACTAAACGCGTTGTTAGACTACTCAAGTCGTTTTTTATATCTATGTGGCTTTGACGTTGATGCACGTTGACGGGTGAAAAAGAACCGAAACGAACAAAACCCTCAAGTCCGCGTTTTACCCTATAATATATGGCATATGGGTTAGCAGATTCATTAAATATCCATACTATTTTGCGCGTCACACAGTTGCTTGATAGACCCAAAAATAGTAATCCAGTTTCTCTACCTCTCTCTGCCGCCTCTCTGTGAACATCAAAAGGTCCAAAACTATTATACATGTTGTTAAGAGAGTGTAATTTAGTTGGTTGTTATCTGTACTTATCAGCCTGTCTATTCCTCCAAGTTTCGAATTCGGCCTATTTTTGAAAGCTCATTTGAGTCAAATAAGCACAGCACAGGCAGTAATTCTCGAGGCGAGGGAAATATTTACTTTTCTCATTCTGCCATAAAACATTATTCTCAGATACCTTACATATATGCGACGTATTGATGTATATATACTTACATTGAACACTGTCCTTTCCATTTCCATTTCCAAAAATATCCCGATTCAGTATTATTATTATATAATACGCCTATTCCATCCTACATGGAAACACGGACAAAGAGGTGACCGGTAAAAGTGTGCAAATAGTGTGACGCCCGCTTGTGTGCGCATTAGCCTTTTCTAAATAATTAATATTTTCTCTGCTAATTACTGCCAAAGAGAAAACGATAGCTTCGCCTCTTCCCTTCCTTTAAATAGTTTCCAACTGGTTGACTTCCAACCCAGAAGGCTAGCCCAAAAGGTTTATTTATATTCATGTCAAATTATTCATTTGCTCGACTGTTGAGCTTGGTTCGTATCGCTAATTTATGAATGAGGGATTTGGGGAATACCAGGCGAACAACCAGGAAGTCTAGGATAGGATAGATGTATGTGTGTAACATTTTTACGCATATCCACAGTTCTGTGTCCTAGTCCTGAGTGACCCATAAACTATAGCATTTTGTGACAGTTCTGCTGCGTAGCTGTAGTCTATTGACTTTAGAGAAACTCCACGAGTTGCACATTGTATCGAGCAAGAAAACTCCTCAAGTAAATATAAAATATAAATATTTCCACACAGCTATTTCAGCCTAGAGCGTATTATCCTTTAAGTTTGTTTTCCCTGCCTGCCGTCTTACCCAAGCTTTAAATTATTGCCAAAATGAATAGAGTTTGAATTTAAAATGAGAATTGTTCCCATTTGAATTTTAGGCTGATGAATTATAAAATAGAATGGGTTAATTATACCTTTGGTTATGTTTTATAAATGTACACGTCACGCTGTTGTTAGATTATTCAAGACGCAATAAATCCATTCCCTTAACTGACCTTGGAAATATATTCTAAATTGCTTGACATTTTGCGAAAAACACTTTCATAGCGGCACTAACACCGGTTGAAAATCCGATATAGATAAAGACAAAGAAAAAGCCAGGATATGGAGTCAGGACTCAGGAGAACACAAAATTGCACATTTACTGCACTGCAGCAATGTATAAACTATAATGACATTGCATTCCTTAAATCCTGAAGGAACTCGCTGTTTTGCAAGCTTCCAACGAAGCAACGGATTTACTAGTTGATATTTTGATATGCATAATTTAGTAACGTGCATCGTTCAACAAAACAGAAATCTCCCCTAAAAGTAGTAACGAGAGACATGTAATATCCAAGTCAGCGTTTTTATATTACTTACATAGACGGTAGCAACCGAGCGAAATGTTGAAGACTCTTCTCGTCTCGTGTAAATCACTAAAGCATTTAAAATTCTTGACAGCAAATTCTTGAAGCACAGGTGTTTGTTATACGATTCAGGTTTTACCTAAAATCTATAGCATATAAATAAAGCCTGACAGTGTTGAATTTTGCAAAAGACATCCCACTTCATGTTTGGAATACACAATGTCCCCTAAACTATGAACTAAACACACGCGCTAAACGTTTAATGATCTATTCCGATGCAGCAATTAAAATTGTCTGTAAAGTTACGCTAAGCACATGCATTACCTAAGCGTATAATATGAGGAGAAATATGTGTCTCTAAAAATGTAGCACAATAACCTGCCACTTCACCCTATTGATTCACTCTGTCACGTTTTTTCTTTTTGTAGCACTCAAGGTTGTTCCCATCAAAAAGCTTTCTGATTTTTACGTGTTTGCCTGTATCTCCCTCCTGCTCCTCTTATCCCAAGTTCATAAAACTTTGCCAATGGGAAAAAGAGCCGATTAATATTTAATACAATTATCGGGCAAGTTTTACATGCCAGCTTTTTCCTCTACACATGCAATAGGAATATAGCCAGTGAAAGCACAAGCCTGGCTCTCTGGTTTACTGGGTTGCATCAATAAGTGGAATTTGGAAGTGGTTGATGGAATTACAGGCTACTACTACTAAAAGGAGACAACAACGTGATTGATGGGTCGGGCTGAGTATTCTGTAATCAATATATTCTAATTAAATCTAATGTCTATATATGTATTTTAGTATTTTTAGAAAGTAAGGCAGACGGATATCGGTACAACAAACAAGGGGTCAATATTAGTGCAAACATTTACACTTTTATTATTTTTTCGTTATAAAGAATGATGATGATGATGGAATCTATTTTGCGGAAGTTGTTGCACGAGTTGGGATGTACCTAAATCTTAATCAAGCACAAAATGGGCGCATTGCTCTCACCCAGGAACTTATAGCGTATATATTGTGCAATGCCAACGATTGCCAACTTGATTGCCTTGCGAGATATCTGATGAAAGCTGATTTATTATTAAAACGTAACGTAAAAGTGTAAACACATTTCACGTTGAAGCAATCCAATATAACCGAGAAAGAAATAAGGTATTCTGCAGTCAAAACAAAAGCTAAACTACGACTAAAGTGGTCGTCGTTGTGTGAAGGAATCAATTGGGCAATGTAGTAAATGAGCTAGCACTCCCGTTTTCACACTGTAATACATGAATTGAGATGTTCGAGACGAGAGAGATTGGAGTGTTGTGTCGGTGTCACTTTTTTCTTTGGCAATCAGAACTTCTCCCCCATTTTATGACTATTATATACGACACACGTCACCGCTTTAATGTAACTGATGCCAAGTACGACTACCGCATACCACGTTTTACTAAAATATTGAATTTTTTCGTACTCCCTTATACTCTAACAATTTTGAATACGTTCACAAAGGAAATTGGTAAAAATCCCGAGTTTTCCTCAATCGAAAATACCCTTTTGCAATTAATGTTTTTTAACCGCACAACTGTTTTCTAAAAATCTGCACATATTGCACATGTGCACTTCCCCTTACGGCCATATTGAGTGAGATTTTCAATTTAAACTATGAAACTCACCTATTGGGTCCGCGTTCGCAACCTTTAACATGCCAATGCGCTGGGATGGGACGTGGATGTATTGGATTTGGAAGTATTTAAAGTTGAAACCTCATCATGCACACTTTAAAAACGCGCACATGCACATAGGTAGGTAGGTAGGTATGTCCCTTAAACCCTAATTGTTCAAGACAATATACGCACACAATCACATGCAGTGCGTAAATGTCAAATTTTTTTATTGTCAATCAACAGGACAGAATAAAGATTTAAACCAGCAAGATTACCTGCTGCAAACACTATTCTGGAAGTATCAAGAAGATATGTTTCTATATCTATAGCAAGTTCTGGTCTGACTTTGCTCCAGAATGCGTCAGGGAGAGTAGTGTAAAGTGTAAAAACATGGGTGTACGTACGTACTACTGTGTATTATTGGAGACTCTGGTTGGACTGGAGCAGGGTTTCAAGCTTTCGGCCTATATAGAAAATCCTACGGCACCGTTTTCCTCCGTATCTCAAACCATTTGGTAGATAGATATTGAAAGAAGAAAAACCAGCTGCAGCTGAGCTAACCATTCAGCAACCAAAACCTTTCCCTAATAATAATCTGCTGCCAGTGGAGTGAAGTAGTGCCCAGTTCAGTTCACTGTATTATAGGCATACGATACGACGACCAAAACGAGAGAATATCTTTTCATTCAATTGAAAGCAGCTTCACCACAACCGCACAAACAAACGAGCGAGGGACTGAGGACTAAGGATAACGATACATGTTGGTTATACACATAAAGTGACATAGCTTACGGATAAAATCAAGAGCATGATGATGATTTTCCTTCTTGTATCCCCACCACAGCAGCACAGCAGAAATTGGCTAGTTCTCCTCTTTCTACACACATGTGGTGGTGTGTACACGTAATTTATAAAATGTATGCATGATATGTAACGTCATCGCGCAAAATGTGAGTACCGATACTGACTGGTGGTGGTGGTGTGGTGGAGTGTTCAATATGACCATGCAGATATTTCAACATTCACCAAAACTTAACTGCTACTTCTACCCCTGCTATATAGGTGTATAGCGTGTTACACAAAAGTTCACAAAACACAATGCTTATAATTCTGCTATATTGCACATCATATGCCATGCAGATGTGCTTATGACCGTGATATTAGCAGAGAGAGGCGAAAATGTTTACTGCGTTGCTGAAGGTATTTTAGCACTTACAGGTACTTTAGGTGAAGAAATGGTGGTAAATGAAACTTGTTCGACAATCGGCCTGCATAATGGGCCCCTATCCCATCATAAAGTACACATGGAAGCACTGCAAACCTGCGGCAGCGTAAAAATCAAGTAGGTGCACCATTTTCTTTGTGCAAAACCACTTTTTTCAGCTTGTGAGATCCAAGTTGAGGCTAAAATTTGCCTTTTATTTGCTCTTCGCCGCAGCTCACTTGATCATAATTATTGTTCTAGTAAAATCATATAAAAATGGGAATGCTGTTACTAGACAGCTTGTGTGCCTTGTGCTTTAACCGCATTTAAATAAAACGCATTTTCTAAACGTGCCGTTTCGTTCGTGCCACTTAAAACAAAATAATGTATATAGTATTTCTCTCTGAATTCTTTGTCAGTCAGATCACAATATAATAAAAACTTTATGGCTCAACGCATAATAATATCTTTTGTCCACTCCATTTCTTTGGTACCTTCTTTAATTTCACGAATTAAAATTTACGTAAGCGTAATCCCATATCCACCACTAATATAATCTTACTTTTCGCGATCATCATCATCACACAAAGTGTTTTACATATGAAGTACCTGCACGTTTTCCCTTTCATTTTCATACCTTTTTCATTCGTTGTTGGAGTTGTTGGTGCTATACGATACGATACGCTAGAACAAAAGATGTTCGTGCATAATCCATACATAAGTAATGTACGTATGAAAAATGTGTACGATAATAGTGATTTGCAGCACAAACCAAACCAGTTGTGCCAAATGTTTTTTCCTTACAAAAGTAGGGAAATATGCCAAAGTGAGTGTGTTTCTAATTCATAGCCATCATGGCTGGCCACATTATCGCTCGAACGTTCCTACCATACAAAAAAGCCTGATAACATCCCAAAATCCCAAATGCCATTATAGCCATGTTTATAGATGAAATCCCTTTAAAACTTTCGACTGCTGCCTGGGGTTTAAACAATCTACAGTAGAAAAGTTGTAGAAGGAGAAACGAACCTTGTCGTACTAATTTTTGCGGAAGATACGGGTTGGTTTGTGAGCTAGGATTTAGGATATACACCGTGCATTTCTCAAGATTGGCCTTGCAGTCTTTTTGGATCTTGATCAGAGGACTTTGTTAGAACTCCTGTCGGTATTTTTAAAAACAACATGCTACATGTTCTGGCCCTGCCTGTCTTACTCTGACTTTGCGTGTCCTACAAAATGCCTATGCCTATGCCAGGCAGGATCGACGGGGAACCCAATACTAAACTAACACAGGGAATAGGGGATTGCAAACGTACAACGCAAAAAAAAACAAGTTTTTCTCATGCGAAAAACTGCTATAAGTTTTCTCATTCCGAATGCACATTCTACTTTTATTGATATTGAGGCATTTTCAGAATATCCCTTAGCGCACGCCAAATCTGCTGGAAGTGAAATGCTTTATATAGGAACTTGTAATTTTAGAAACAAAAATACCTAGATCCAAATCCAAATACACCCAAAACTCCAAACTATGTAGTACATGTCATGTCTATTTGAGAAATATTTTTGTTAGCTTTTTTGCAGCGTTTGGTGTGGTATTTGAAATGAGTACATGCAAAATGTAATGCATGTGTTATGTCAGTGTCCGTTTGGAACTCTTTAAAAATCCTTTTATTATTATGTAATGTAATGTAGTACATTTACATTACGTTTCCATTTCCACTGCAGCATGGACCCATTTTACAGCATGCGGTATAAAATGTTTTACAATCGACTCATATCCATGCGGTAATTCTGAGAAACACTTGAAAAAAGATTCACTTGCTTGAAATACAACTTGGATAATATGGCTAATTCGCACATTTTAAATGCGACCATTTAGCACACGAAAACTCTTTGTAGTTCATGATGAAACGAAACTGAAAGCAAAGTATGCTATACACATGCGAAACGAGCAATTTAAAAAAAAAAAGTTCAACCATGATGATGATGATGCTGCGGTTTGCTGATTGTGGTATACACTAAAATCTGATTGTGAGTGAATCTAATTTATTAAGTATATGTGTAATTACACTTACCTCAATCAAGCATACAATGTTTTTGTTTTATTACAGTTGGCTGGCCTGGCTCACTAATAAAAGTATAAAATGTGCTTTGGGCTAGTTAACGTGTAAATACCACTGTAACAGGCTACAGACAGACACTGATGATGATATGAACGACTAATAATAAAAAAAATAATGACAGTGGAATCAATCTAAACTACTTTAGTCACACTTGGCTTGCAAAAATGACTTTTATCAGAATTTCCAACCTCTTTAGGCTTTATTAAATAAAATTGAATTTCAGATGAGCTCTAAAAACTACCTTTCAGATAAATGCATTTTTTTGAAGAGAAGCAACGACGAGGACGACGGGACGGTGCGGTATATGCATCAAAATCAATTCAACAAGGACATGTGTCTCTATCATCCCATTTTGAAATCATTTTTAAAATGATTTAATTAGGCGTTGCGACCACCGCGCACCACTTTCTGCGTGCCAAAAAATGAGATAATATGAAGTGTTTGCATCACCAGTCTTGAGTTGAGACAGAAAAAAAGTATGATTATTTAGGAGTTGAATGAAACGGTCCCGAGCAACATGTGTCATTTGTCATCAAATCATCATCATCACAAAAGACTAAACTCCATTGTTTATCCGTAATTTATCCATAAATCCAAATCCCATCATGATCATCATGATCATCCATACAGTCATTCATGCACAGCGAGAGACTTGATGATTTTCAGCTTGGTTTTGATGTTTTTTTCCATCTGCATCTGCATCACCCATTCATTATCTCCTAGAGCCATTCGTCTCAAGTTGCCCTCAGGATTGGTGCGCATATTGAAATGTTGTTTGTCATTACATTAAAGCAAAGGTGGACTTTTTTATGCCATTTCATTCACTCTTCATTCATGTTTGTGTTGTAATGTAATGTAACGAGAGGAGCCGTGCGGATTCTCATTGTTTTTGCCCTTACCTGTCATCAGGAATTGCAAAGCCGGAAGGATTTTTTTTGGATAATCTCGTTAAAAACTCGTGTGAAAAACTAATTTTGGAGGTGACGAAACGGAGGGTACACGTACACCACCCACACGCCTGACAAGAGAAGAGTTTACCGTTTTTACTTGTATTGTAAGGTAAAGTTGATGCCCTTTGTAATAATTGTTCTTTGGTAATCAGTTTATTTTTTGGATTAATTTATTATCATCATCTCGAACTTCATGTTGATAGTCGTCTCGCGTCATCTGTGTCTCTAATAATTGTGAATGTTTTCCCCTTCGGTAGGTCACTAATAAGCCTGGAATAAAAACATCATCATGGCGTCAGCATCGGAGCGGTACAGTTTTTCCCTCACCACTTTCAGTCCATCCGGAAAGTTGGTGCAAATCGAATATGCGCTAGCAGCAGTTGCGTCAGGGGCTCCAACGGTTGGGATCAAGGCCAGCAATGGAGTTGTGCTGGCGACTGAAAAGAAGCACAAGTCACATTTGTATGACGGGACCAGCGTGTGGAAGATTGAAACCATTAATGACTACATTGGAATGTGCTACTCTGGAATGGGACCGGACTACCGCCTCCTTGTCAAGCAGGCTCGAAAAGCGGCTCAAAGTTATCAACTTATGTATGGGGAAAGGATTCCAACTGTGCAACTCGTCCAACAAGTGGCAGCAGTGATGCAGGAATACACACAGTCGGGAGGGGTTCGCCCGTTTGGAGTATCGCTGTTAATTTGTGGTTGGGATGATGGAAAGCCTTTCCTCTATCAGTGTGATCCCTCTGGCGCGTACTTCCCGTGGAAGGCTACCGCAATGGGTAAAAGTTTCATCAGTGGCAAGACCTTCTTAGAAAAGAGGTAAGAGTGTATGTGTGTGTGTCATTATTGACTCCACCTCTATGGCCACAGCACATTAAAACGGAAAGTTACACGGAGGTCGAGCTATTTTCAATAATGTGGAATTTTTTTCTTTATTTGCGTAGGTATAAGAATGATATTGAACTGGAAGACGCCATTCACACGGCCATCCTAGCATTGAAGGAAAGCTTTGAGGGACAAATGACGCCAGAAAATATTGAGCTTGGGGTAGTAACAGCTGAAGGCTTTCGCCGGTTAGCTATAAATGAGGTCAAAGATTATCTGGCTAATATTGTATAAGGAGTATATTATTCTTTTGTATGTCGTTGGTTAATGTTGTGTTTCAATCTAGTAAAATCAATGCTCCCCCGCATTATAGGGATCCTTGTATGAAAATTCTTTGTACTTGTAATAAGATTTTTGGATTTGGGTTTTAGAATTTTAATAAATTCAAGCGTCAATGATTACCAAAAGAAAAGTGCCGATACCGATCTCTTTAGTGAATCATATCATTGGTTATTGATTCCTATTCTTCATTCTATGTTATGATGAATGTGCGCTGCGGCGGAGTGGAATGTATACGGATGCGGATGTCCGGATGACGAGAATATTTCTAAGGCCAAAGTACATTTGTTTACAACCACCTAAAATAGTTCTACTAGACAACACCCATTTGACACATGATTTGTCTAGACCAACCATTTTCAATGCAAAGTACTTTCAATCCATTATTACAATTATGTATACTTGAAAAATCACACTCTGGAATTTTCATTCATTTCAAGTGGCCCTTTGTCATTTTTGTCGTTTGTCGGCGTTTTGTGCTTTGTTTTCACTTTCTTCTCCGTCGTATATATCAATGATCATGACTGAAAGTGTGAAATTCATCACCTCACTGTGTTCAAGGACTCGCAATTTAATTTAATTGTACTTCCTGGGCAGTCATCATAACCTGTATGTATCGGAAACGATACCGCGCACCCGTCTACACTTTCTTTTTAAGTGCTGAAATGAAAAAGACGGATGAGGAATGACGCCCAAGAAGCAGGATGTTATGAAGAATGATGACTTGTTTTTGTGATGAATTGGGGCACTTGGGCAGTAATTTTGGCGCAGAGCCGACAGCAACCGGCAGCTGTCAGTTTGGTTGTAATTTGTCCTAGTTTTAGAAACCTGAAGGGACCTTCACGTACGCACCTCGATTGTTGAAGGGATCATTGAGTAGAAGGACAAATACCACACACGGTGACTGTTATTGGAGTTTGACAACTCCAGTTAAAAGGACACCGGATGGATGCATGCACGTGAGTCTTTTGTGATAGGTAAGGGTCTCACGTAGAGACCCGTAGGGTTACAGGGTTGTGTGGGTTGAGTTGTGACAAAAATAGATGTAACAGGACCCATCCGTTGTCGGAAGCACACCAACAAAAGTCGAGTGCATATAAATGTCTCGTCCTCTCCTAATAAATATCCATAAAGGTGTTATGTGTTATTTGGTTCAAATGTGCGTGTCGTATCATAAGAAGACTTTAAAATAAGATTATAAAGAAAGAAAGGATTGGAAAATGGAAATATACAAAAACTCGCCTGCCTGAGTTACCTCAATGAGATATTTAGGTAAAATCCGCGGAATAAGTGCATCATCACATCAATGTCGAAGATGAAGTGTGCAAAGAAAAGGACCACTTCCTGAGTTTAACCAGAGATACAAGATTCAGTGACAGTTTTGAGGTTGAGAGGATAAGTCGCGTACAAAATTTGAGTGCTCCACTGAGTTTTCCCCAAAACCACATTTTCTCACCAGCAGCTCACTAATTCCCAAGTGAATCTGAAACCATCATGAAGGTAAGTTATATTTCGTTTCAACAGTTTTTAACTGAAAGGACTCCTACTTATTAAAATTGCAATATAGTAAAAAAAATTCCTTGCGCTTTTGTTGACAGGACTCACACCAAAAACTCTTCGCCATAATTTGGTGCTCAATCTTCCTCCCTGAAAGTGTGATATCCCAGGGTTATTATTACTATCCGAGGAATGTCAATTCCTACAAAATAATTAACGGAAGGGTTCAGCACAAACCATCAACCACTCCTGAGCCATCCCTCCTCGAAACAATATTCCCATGGATGGGGGATTCCTACGAGTCGTCCAAGACCCCAGCAGAGGATGCAGCGATTCTAAATAGCATTTCGGATCTCGAGTCATCATCGTCAAATGTTGCACCGGTAGTTGCCAGTGAAAGTGACGGATCGTGGTTCTCGCTACCCGGGTTTGGCTCATCGGACTCCACAGATGAGAAATTCCAACATTCCGTGCCACCCCAACACGTTCCTCATCCCATGGACTTCCCAACACATGGAGCCCCCAATAACATGCACTTTTACAATGGTCCACCGCTATCTGTGGCACCATCTCAGGCACAACCAGTGATGGTTCTACCCCCAGAGAATTTCTCGCCTCCGTATGGCAGCGCACCAGGTCAGCCTTTTCAACAGCATGGGTTACCTCCCCACAACAGTCCCCACAGTCCCCACCCCCACAATAACTACGTTCATCATGAAATCCGCCAAAACATGGATCCTGCCTTTCAATTTCACCAACAAATCAAAGAGTCCATTCCAATCCCAGCTTTAGGACAAACAGGCGTATTTGGCGAGCCATTCCCACATCAATTGGCAAGTGCTGTTATCCCCAACCTCCCAGTGTCCG
Organism: Dicranocentrus wangi; assembly: GCA_036850665.1. Classification (NCBI taxonomy): domain Eukaryota; kingdom Metazoa; phylum Arthropoda; class Collembola; order Entomobryomorpha; family Entomobryidae; genus Dicranocentrus; species Dicranocentrus wangi. Next base: position 17,711 of record JAANSN010002707.1, read on the forward strand.
AGCCCGCTGAAGCAACTACAGAAAAGTCAACTTCCTTTTTGGACATGCTTTCCAGCTATTTCAGTTTTGGAAAGCGGAGTGATGAGGAGACTGACGCAGTGAATCATCCAAAGGCGATAGTCGCTCGGAGTTTGGGAGAATCCAGTCCAGAAACTGAAAGTTCAGAAGGTGCTTCTTCGGATGAGGAGGAAGTTGAAGAGGAGAAAAAGAGCTCGAGCGAAGGGGATGATGATGATGCATCCGCCGAGAAAAAATCAGAAAAAGAAAAGGACTTCCCGTGTCCAAAATCAGGAGTTTGGCAGTGGAACGGAGAAGTTTGTATTGCTGTTGGTCCCAACCCGGTTTGGGCGTGTCGTCCAAATGATTTGATTGTTTCTGGGAAAATTGCAATTTGTAGAAATAAGATTTACTTTTCTCCAAAAGTGTTACCGAGAAATACAGATGAGGATGAAGAGTAGGGTTATTCAAATGTGATTTGTTTTTAATTTAAACCCTTTATACATTTGTTTTAATTTGAATGCATGGTTTGATTGTAGTATTTAGTAAATTTTTTACAACATGTTGCAAGATTGTATATTTAATTCCAGTTAAATTGATTGGTTATGCCATATGTGGTTTGAAATAAACTAAATATTTTAGTTAGCGTACAACATTTGTAAACCAATTATTGTAAAGCACAAGAGTTTATTACGCAATTAGGTTCATATACAAATACAACTAGACAAATACTGGATAAAACCTCCAGGTTTCCATATTATGTGCCTCATATCATTACAGTTATACAGTCTACTGGGTTTCATTCAATTCCCTAAATAATATATTCATAGAAGAGTGCAGACAGATATTCCAGCAGGTCACCGGCGTACGCTCCAACCCCTTCAATCGCATTGCTCGTGTAGTTATAAGACTGACTCAGAATTTGATAAGGAATCACTGCCAAACAACAACCGCCAAGCCGTAGTCGTGGTAGTCCTAGTCGAAATGGCAGTTGTTGTAGTCTTGCAGTCTTTATTCATATCAGTACCACCACAGTCCATGTCCAGATGATATTCAAAGGAATCAATGGAAACGTCATTTTCGGTCGACTGGTCTTGGTCTTTAGGAAAGCGTTCCTTAAGCTCCTTTCCCCAATCTTCCAATGAGCGAGCCAGGCCAGGCAAGCGTGCATTCCCGGGATTTGCAGAAATAGCAGATTTTATAATAATTTTAGCTTGAGATCGGAGTTTTATCGGTGATATTTGATCGGGCTTAGCCTCGTGATGATGAGCTATCGACTCGCCACTTGGCTTCAACTGTTCTTTAGCTAATAAAGCTTCCATTTTGTCAAGTTTTTGCTCCAGCTTTCGGATGCGCGTAAAGCCGGCAATAGCCAAAATTATCACGAATGTGGCAAAAAATACCAGGGTGGTTTTAACCAACCCGTTTTCCATGCGCTTAATGGGCTTGCACCTCCTTGAATTTGCCTTTTTACAAGAGTCATCCGTGTCGCCATCACTTGATTTGTCCGAGTTGGAGCGTAGAGATTCATGGGTGTGGCCAAACTTCCTCGCAGGTTCAAATGCATAATCCTGGCATTCCTGGCCAAAAGCTTCCATGTAGTAAGGTTTCTTCACATTAAAGTTTGGATTCATTTCGCCTGCAGATCGCATACACCGGCGCTGGTGGATTCTCACTTTTGTTATGTTTGACCCCATGGTTCAACTGGAATTTAGCTCATGACTTGTTTGAAAGTGGTTGCAGGGGGAAGAATGAAGAATAGACTAGTGCCGGCCGAATAATGACTGACAAAGGCAAGGGCCGGAAGTTCCCTTAATTACGATAGGAACCATTAATTGTGCAAAATGGAACCAAAAAGCCGTAGGCCCGCATCCAGCCCAACGACTCAACTCATGCTTGTCTACTTTTTTAGTTGGAATAGATGTGAAGCCTGTGAAGGATTTGATTGTAGTATCCTTAGAAAATGTTTCCTACAACATGTTAGATGTATATTGTATATTTAATTCCACTTAAATTGACAGGTTGTGCTGTGTGGTTTCAAATAAACTAAATATTTTAGTTAACATACGTCATTTGAAAAGTACAAGAGTATATTACGCCAATCCATATTTCCATACATCTATACAACATGAATTCATTAATCACAGAAGAAAGGGAAGACTATACCCTCGCGATCTCATTAGACGTGGATAGCATGGGCAATGAATTGAGACTCTCTTGACAGCCGGGCAAGAATGTCTAATACTACTCACAACATGTGGTGGCATTGCTGACGCTCCTATAATCCCTATTTCGAGACATGTCAAGTTAACCAAATGCGACAGCATAGATATAAAAACGTTGAGCATATTTTCCTGAATATTAACGGATAAAATGTTCAATGAAATGATTTTCCTAATAGCATCCAGTTGTCGTCCTTCCAAAGCAGCATCAAATACCAAACACGTTAATTGCGGCAAATCATACAATAAGGATTCATTAAGTAGCCACTTCCCAAATGAATTGCTATCCGAATAATTTTTATTTCTGTGGTATGTCAATACTTTAAGATGCTGAGAACTGCGTTGGAGTAATTGACAAAAGAAATAGTCTTTTAAGGGCATGATTTCCCTGAATAACAAGACTCTCCAAACCACGCTTATGATTAATGTGATCGTTACGGCTTTGACTGAGCTCTGCTGCAGCCCGTTTTGAATCGCGATCCTTGCGTACCGACAATACTTTCAGATTTGCCAATTGACATAATATAACCCTGACTAATGACTTGTCACCACTTTCATCCCAGTCACACCCAACCAGAGTGAGTGATGTTATGGTTTCACCAAATGCTCCAAAGCTGACATCCTGCTGAAGACGCACTGATTGGAGGACAAGGATCGACGGGAATTTTTCCACATTTGATGGCTGATTCACAACCTCCAACAAGTATTTGAACTGGGGATCCCCGCAAACCACAAGTTTACCTTTTGTGCGAACCAATGGCTGCACTAAATATTTCCATTGAGAACAGACGACACGACAATGCAACAAGTCCTTGAAATCAAGGTGCTTTATAACCCTCTTGAAAATCTATTTTAGGAAATAAGTCAGTGTGTTTATGCAAATAGAATAAATACCAATATTAATCCTTTAAAAGGCAGCCAGAATTATTACCGGATATTGAAGAAGGGGATGGGGCCTGAGATGCAGATCTAGTTGAGGCAAATCCATTTTTTCACAATGAAGGTTCGACTGACAATAGTGACAATGGTTCGCTCATTATAGTTGCATCGTTGCAAACTACAAATGTACACTAAATTGGGCGGCTGGACAGACAAACATAATATATGTCGATACGAATAATACATACGATTACGTAATTAATACAAAACCCCAGACATGGACAATAAAGTTCCTCTTTACATCATCATCCATTCATTTCCAAATTGATTTGAATGTAGCCAGTGCAGTGCAGCAGTGTTGGGTTGGTTTTTGGGGATTGAGAATATGCAGACTACTACGCAGTTTTACGCAACAAGTGAATAATATTCCAATTCCAGTTGATACTTGCAGTTCAAAGTTTGAACCTCTGAATCATAATTTTGTTTCATGGAAAATGTTACGGAATGAGGACAAAACTAGAGGAATTGTTTGTTACATGAGTTACACGTGTAGATTTTTTTTCATGCAGTTCTCAAAAACCATTAATCACAGCATTGTAATAATAATGTAACTGACCTTGCTGACTGGATTTGTATTAATTCCAGGAAGGCAGACATGGGTTATAATATATCCGGCATGTTTTATGTTTGAAATTATTTTGTAAGTCGGAAATCCTGGATAGGTAACTCTGTTTATCTTGCATGATTTACTACGTATGTAAGGGAATTAACCAAATCGTCCTTTTATAATGTGTCTCGTAGATTGTGTTTTGTGTATAAAAACGAATCCTGCGAATCCTGCCTGATGCATTCTGATCCGATCATACTTGTATATAGTAAATGTAACAGAGTTTTAACATTTGATATTATGATACTTGATCTTGCACATATAAAACCAAAACGGTGCTTTTTAATGGAAAGCAGTAGCATCAACCTCTCTCGACTTGCCCTACACTGGACATTCAACACGAGGAGGGTTTATTTCCAGTTGGCAGATGATCTACAACACTCTTGACTTTACATAGCCTTCGCTGTCAAACTCTCTGGGTGATTGCCTACTTGTTGTCAAACTTGTTTATTTAAAGCATTATTATCATCATTATGGATCTGGTACGTAATAACGTGCTTAATCCAGACCTTCTTATCAGTCATGATCATCATGATGGTGGAAAAAATAGACAATGAATTTGTTGTCCACCTCCAGTACAAGAACTAACCTCACAAAACCCTGATCTCAAGCATTTTACCAAAATAATATCCAATACTTATCCAATATATAGCTGTGCTCAATACAATTAACTCGTCAACCTTGCCGAAAAAAGACTCCGTGTATTTAAGATGAAAACCCGTAAAAGTATTATATTCCATGGAAAAGGTTTGTTGAACGCGTTTTTTGTTGTTTTCTCCCTTTTCAGCCTGTGCAATAATATCACAAGCGGACTGGTGAAGTCGAAGCAGAAACCTTTTAAAATAGTGGATTTTAGCAATGTTGATAATGAAATAAA
>JAANSN010002708.1:0-22342 GCA_036850665.1 Dicranocentrus wangi
ACCCCTTTCCATATCAGCTACAGCCATTTCAAGATCATAAACTGGTACATGATTAGCATGTACCAGTCTAATTATCTCTTCGTCACTTAATGAATCGGCTACACCTTGCCGTTGGTAAATCTCTAAACATTCTTGGACACTTTTTGGACTCTGGTTTAATACGTGTTGAGAATTGGAACTTGCAATTATCTTTCTCGAATCCATAACGGAAGCCTCGCTGGTTTGGACAGAGTCAGATTCGAATGCATCCCTTCCTTTCGCTTCATCCGTGATAGATTTACGTTCTCCATTCCCATTTTGGTCCACAAAATAATATTTTTCTCCATGATAATTATAATTAGCACTGAGCGTTGCTATTTGACTCTGGTTTGCACTTGGCTTATCCATTTTATTTGCTTCCTCCACCGCCGCACCCCCACTCCTGCTACTCTGACAATCGACCATTCGAGTACCGGTAAAGCAATCCGGCTCATTTCCTACTTGTTGGAGTGCTTCCGGGTTTGGAAGGATGTTTTTAGAATCTGTCCCGCCTTCCATCCTATAGTCTAAAATTAATGAAACGGGTAACGAAACGGAGCTACTAGAAACTAATGTAACAGTTGGACAGGCAAATTGGCAAATTAATTGAGCAAATTATTATTATTTCAATAATCTCGAGTTCTACTTTGGATAGAGTTGTATTACAAACTAAACCTCCGAACCTAAGCACAGTCAAGAATCTCAAATATTATTATTATATTTCCCCACAAAGAAGATTACACAAGACGGGATTCATGCTCGCTCATCCCGATAATGGCGATAACACTAACAACTTAATACTGCGAAGATTTACGGGATCTGACTGATTTATAACCTTATAAACATAATAATAACCTGCAATAAACATTCTTTTATTTTTTGTACCCAAAAGACGTCGGTATAAGGCTGGCGGTATTATCATTCAGCAACCTTGATTTATTGCCACATTTCGTACAATATACAAAAAGCAAGCAAATTTTAGCTAGTAAGGGTTACTTAATAGGAACAATAAAAGTTATACAATAATCATCAATAAATTACTTCATCGATAAATATCTATAAAAGCTACAATCATTGCAGGTCATGACCATGCATGATTACATAAATCTTCTGTCCCTGATACGGATGTTGTGGAACTTTTTAGAATATTCTTTAAGATTTCTGCTGTCGTGATTATAATCGTGTTAATAAGACAAAACATTCTTCCGCGAATAAGTTCTGTCATGTTTTTTTTTCAGACTGTATAGGACTAGTTAATAAGGGAAGGGAAGTATGATGTTTAGTTTAGTGCTATTTCCACTTCACCCTTTTACGCAAACGAAGACGAAAGGTGGACTTTTGAAGAAGTTTATTGAATCAGTTTAATTGGAGCGTGAAGTGGACGCGATCTTTAAAGTGTTTGAAATGACTGCTGCTGAAAGGAAGTCTTGCTGGCCCAACAATGTTGGAGTGCGGGCTATTGAGCTATACACCCCACAGCAATATGTGGACCAAACGGAACTGGAACAGGCAGATGGGGTCTCTTCGGGAAAATATACGATTGGTCTGGGACAATCCAAATTGGGGTTTTGCAACGATCGTGAGGACATCAACTCGTTGTGCTTAACTGTCGTGAAAAATCTGATGGAACGACACCAAATCGGTAATCCGTTACGCAATCCCCAAAAATGTGGCTCATTCCTGTTTTTCTTACTTTGGTCTTGAGAACCTTATAATAATATGGATTTTTAATTCAATTTTTTCAGGATATGAGCAAATTGGAAGGATCGAAGTTGGGACGGAAACCATTTTGGACAAGTCTAAAAGCGTGAAGACAGTGCTGATGCAGCTCTTTGAAGCCTCGGGGAACACGGATATTGAGGGAGTTGACACGACTAATGCCTGTTACGGAGGCACAGCAGCTCTCTTCAATTCCTTAGCTTGGGTCGAATCCAGTGCGTGGGATGGTAAATTTAACACAAACATTCTTTTATAATAATAATATTACACAAATGTTACAGATTTAAAAGACTGTTTGGGCATCCACTACTCCACTCACTCTCCATCCAGGTCGGTTTGCACTCGTAGTAGCTGGTGATATTGCAGTATATGCCCCAGGTCCTGCTAGACCTACTGGAGGGGCTGGAGCGGTTGCCATTCTTGTAGGTCCGGATGCTCCATTAGTGTTTGAACGAGGTAAACAAAAGTCGTGTCGTGATCCTTCGTTACACACTTTTGCTATTTGATCGTCAATCAGAAGATGCTTATCTCAACAAAAGTCTCGTTTGCCATGCTCGATGATATGCTTTTTTCAGGTTTCAGAGCATCCCATTCATCCCACGTTTATGATTTCTACAAACCTGACCTACAATCAGAATATCCCATTGTTGATGGAAAGCTCTCAATTCAGTGTTATTTGAGCACTCTGGATAAGTGCTACCAGCGCTTTACTAGCAAAGCTTGGGCCAAGAATTCCGAGCGAATTTCATTGGACTCATTTGATGCGTTGGTGTTTCACTCTCCGTATTGCAAACTGGTGCAAAAAGCGTTTGCTCGGCTGCTTCTCCATGACGTGCTCAGTCTAGCTGATGAGGAGGAAGTGGCTAAAACTTACCCAGAATTGGTGGAATTAAAGTAAATAACACGAGTGAATCTAAAAGTATTACCTATAAAATTTTCAAAAAAAATAACTCACGATCAGTTGGCAAGTGCAATAATATGGACAAGCGCTTTCATCCTGTTTCAGAGAGACAATAAAGTTGGAAAATTCATATTTTGATCGTGAGCTGGAGGCAAAGCTACTGGCTAATTCGAAGACGATTTTTGAAGTCAAAACTAAAGACTCGCTCCTTGTGGCCAATCAAGTTGGGAACATGTACACCGTCTCTGTTTTCGGTGGTCTGGTATCATATTTGATTTCCAAACCCGAGTCGGAACTGAGGGGCAACCGAATCTGCGTCTTTTCCTATGGAGCTGGAATGGGCTCGATGTACACGGTTCGTGTCTCATCAGAGACTTGCGACAATAAGCTTTCCCAGCTACTCCATGGTCTCTCAGAAGTATCCCACGGACTTGAATCCCGTATAAAGATTGAGCCTTCCGAATATGCAAAAATCATGCTGAACCAGGAGCAAACTCATCACAAAGGTAAACCTCGTTGAATAAATAAAACGTATGAGAGTGAATTGTGAACAAATTGCAATCATTGTTTCAACTTTTATTCCAAAATGCAAACTTGGATTATAAGATTATATTATTGCAGCCCCATACAGACCCGTCAGCTCTATTGATGACATGTTGGATGGTAGCTATTATCTGGAAAGCGTCGATGAACTGCATAGACGCCAGTACTGTAGGAAAGCCTCAAAGTCAAACCATTCCCCAGTCCTATAATCGAAATGACTCAAATATTATGCAAATCAAAATTGTGATTTGGATAGTGTATAAAGTAATGAATGAAACTATTAATATTATAATACTATTAATACAATAATATTATGTAATATTGTTGCTGTGAAGTGAATTGTAAAATTTAACTAACAGACTAACTCAAAAAAACAGAACAGAACAAAAACATATAGCATCACTTAAACCATAATTGGTAGTTGAATTAGTGGGTGATCACGCCACGTCGAATTGAACTTATGAGCCAAAGGGTCAAAGAGTCCAGTGGATTCATCGTGTAAAAAAACCTGTTTTCTCACAATTTTCCCAAAGAAGCCATGATTCTGCAATCTAGCCATATATTAACATCAGTTGTATATAATTTGTGTAAATGCTACCTTCTGAAATGCTGATTATTTTGATCAAAATTCTTTGTGAGGAATAGTTTCCAAACTCCACTTCCTCCCAGATCTTCATCCCTTGTTTGTAGTTACAAAGTAATAATAAATGACATGATATTATAAGATTAATGTGAACGAGAAGTGTAGCAGTTCTCATATCCAAAATCACCAAACTTACTCAGACACACATCTTGCGGATGCAGAAACTTTTAAAAGCAGAAGAGCTGGCGATTAAAGTCATATTATTACAGGTTATAAATCAGTCATCAGATTCAGAGTAGGTCCTCATGCCTCATAACAAGTTATTAACATTGTTATTACAACTGGACTATATTATTATATGAGATAGTTGTGTCTTGGATAATCGCATTCTGAAATTACATGTACGTGTTATAGCTGTCAAAGTCAAATTACTTAGATATACTAAACAAAGGTATAATATACATACTACATACATCATAAGTTGCACATATTTACTAATTTCATTTTGCAATGTGCGTTTCATCATGGAAAGTGATACATCAGCTCCGCGAGGATGCTTATTCTCACCATGCAAAACTGGAAGAAAATGGTCAGTGTCTGGATGGAGTAGTCTCCAAATATATTAGTATCTGGCTAACTGGCAGTTGTAGAGTTGTATCGTGTGGACTTCATATTATGTGAAAATATTACGCTGTAAAAAGGTGTAGGTATTATCTAGTAACAATAATAATGACAATACTGACAATAATGCCTTTTCCTCATAACATAACAATAACACTATAATCGATCAGTTATGGCATTTGCCGTATTTGTTGTTTCTGCTCAAAATAACTAATTCGGGATGGATGGATGGTTTGACAGCTTTCACTTACGTTAGAACTTTGAAAACGATTCCTAATCTAGGAAGAGGAAGAAATCTTGGAAAGGTTAGAATTGAGGGTGATATGAATGAGCTAGCTCCAAAATGAAGTTTGCGAACAGGATAGTTTATATAATATGCACAGATTTTGGAGCTATGCCTGAACAAAGACATAGGATGGTTTACGAGTTGAGAGAATATGACAGGGCCACGTATTGAAAGTAAAAATTAGTTTTAAAAAATCTTGTAGTTAGTCCTGTCAGAGTCGTGTTGTTTGATAAATGTTAAATCTATGAAGCATTTTTCTTTGAAACATTTTCTTTGTGAAGAATATTATGCTTATTGCAACTAAATGTCAATGGCCTTCATATGCATGGTTCAAGCAGACAGTGGGATTGTGCTTGATACGAACCATCAGCAATCAGTACACAATAATACTCACCGTTATATGTACGCATGTTTATACCTACCTATTATAGAATATCAATGCGGCGGATGCGGATTAACGTATATGCCGGTGAGCAAGAGCACCCACACACGACTCACCCATGGCTTACTCAATTTCCTAAACATTGTTACACTATTCAGTCAATGCAATTTATTTGCAAACATTACTTACTGTCGTGTTCCCGTTCAAGTGCATATGCAGATGCAGTGTATGCTGCAAAACTGGGTACGAGTATATTACGTTGCGAATAAGTCGTAAAAGTGTATATGCATCAAAACGAGAAGAGTTGTGTATGGAAAGCTGTTATATTTTTTTACGATGCATTGCCTTAGGCATATTTTCGTAGAAACTGCATTCCTTCATGATACCCTTCATGATGCATCATGCATCCCTTCCTAGCACATTAACACATTCAACATTACTCTCGGCTATTCTATACCAGAGGGAATATATTGCATTTTTGCTTCAGTATCCTAATCCTAATCCAACTGATATTATGGGATACTATACTCACCTGTTCATTCAATTCAATCACAAAAAAGGATGAAAGAAAGCATCCTGCTGTCTACATAATATGATATTATATGCTCAGTATGCTCACTATGTTGAGTTTTTAGTATTGTTTTGAAACGCAAAACAAAACAATCTAAGTTCAGCTAATCATTTCCTTGTTTTTTGTTTTTTGTTAGTTCAAAAATACTTTCAAAAGTCTCGCTAAAATGGATCTCAATAGTCTTGACCCCATGCCATACCGGAGACTCATGAGGATGGTGGCAGTTTACCACTGCTTCGTTTCCTCCATGTGGTCAATCCTTTTTGTTGTATTTTTGTTCTTCATCTCTGTCACTGGAGTAGACTTAGAGAGTCAAAGTGTTCTGCCTCCCCTATTTAAAGAGTACATTGACGGTACTAATGTGTGGTTTGTAGGCCCAGTTTTTGCAGTTTTACTTGCTCTTGATTTAACTGCGGCTGTGCTCCTCATTCAGGCAACAAGCCAGGTAATGCAAAATATTATTATTCCATTATAATTGGAACATGTTTTTCGGTTATGAGCGACGCTTTTTAAATAAAAATGATTTTCTAAACTTGAATTTCTGTTTCCAGAATGCTATTCCCAAAGAGGCTTTGAGCAAAACAAAGTTTTGGAGGTACACCGTGACATTCATTTACATTTTATTTTGTGTTTACTTTACGGTGTGCTCCATCTTGTCAAAGATACAAATGGTTTGGTTTTACAACATGATTGTCATCGCCATTTATTTCCTTCCCATCCATTTGTCATCATATTTTGAGCTGGAGTTGAACAAAGAGTTACCCCGATTTGTTGATAAATGACAAAACTAATGACAGTATAGTAAATACATATAAACAATAATATATTATAAAAGAGTGTCATTTCAAAAATTGGTTTGATTGATGGAGTCGTGGAGAAAAATATGATATTATTTATGTACAAATGTGTCAGTTTTATTTAATTATTGTCATGTTTCTNAAATACATATAAACAATAATATATTATAAAAGAGTGTCATTTCAAAAATTGGTTTGATTGATGGAGTCGTGGAGAAAAATATGATATTATTTATGTACAAATGTGTCAGTTTTATTTAATTATTGTCATGTTTCTTTAAATACAAGTTACAAAATAATGATGTTTTATTTTTTTAAATAAAATATGGAAGTTGTTTTCCCATCCCAATGTTATATTTTAAGTGTATTTGCTGACTAGAAATTATTTTACAATTCGTAAAGTAAACTTAATCGCGTCTAAAAGTGCATGAAAATAAGCATATTGTTATGCAAAAAAGTGAATCAGTTGGCAAAATAGTTTTTGCAAAGTTATCGCATTACTCATCATCATCATCATCACCAGTATCCCCATCAAGTTATTTTTTTGTAATTTTACTAACTGTATTGAGCACGCTTGACGCTGGCAGGATATCACATTCATGTAATGTTTTATTTTCATGAAGTTTCTCTTGTGACACTCATACCTACAGAATCAGCGTAGTGGTGATTGACGTCATAACTGCAACTCAAGAAAGAGTAGCGTAGGTATTCGCAAAAATTGCACTTATTGTTAGGTTTTGCACTGACTGTGTTTTAGCTGCTATATGCAATGCACTATGCAATGTACCTAGTTCTATTACATTATATGAATGACTTGTGCACAGCAAATCTGCTTTATGACGATAGTTAAATGTGCTTTTCACTTGAAAGTGCCTCAGGCAGTCTCTTACTCGGAAATGATGTTTCGACCTACTCGCTTGCTGCAAACTCACTCACACGACCACTCACATTTTTATTATTTTCTTATGCCAAATAAACCAGCTCACACAACGTCTGATTCTGATACCAGTCGTACTTACTACTTACATCAGCAAAACAAGTGTAAATCCTTTCAAGAACTCTCTTATTGTTTTTTGTATTGTTAAATTGCGAATAGTGGGATCAATAAGTTTATGTGATTCAGATTAAAATAGGGTATTTAAGTTCGTAAAATATTATATTTTTGAAACGGTTTGTTCAGGGGGTTTCGTGCAAATATGGATAATACCTGCGCCCCCTCCAGACGATTTGCAAGGGTCATAGGATTTATTGATTTGGTAAAAAAAAGAGCTACAAAATATTGGCAAAAAAATGATATAATTTTTATGATAAACTACAAAATTATTGATTGTTAGCATTTAATACTGAACTGTTTCCTTCACATGTTCCTCAAAGGTGTTTGCATCCATTCAACTCGTGTCTAACGTTGGATTGCTGTATGAACACTATGAACTCATAAATTATTATTACTCACCTACTGATGATGATGAAGATGGAGAACCGACCATTCCATCTGAAATAGCGCATAGTGGAGCGTTGACTGCGATTATTGTAGTACTTGTCGTGATTTCAATGATATACCTCATCTTTCGATTTTTGGCTGTCGGCAAGTTGATCAAATCCACAACGTCGGTATGAATATGTTACATAAATAAAAAAAAAATATGCTCAAATGGCATTCCGACAAGCAGTATTAAAAAAATGTTAAAAATACTATTCCAGGGAACCCCAGTCCACGAGGCTTGGAGACATGCCTCTTTCTGGAGGGTGGTGACTGTCGTATTCTTCGTACTTCGACTTGGGTTACTTTTTCGAAGCTTAAAACTGGTGTTTGAAGTCTACGTGATTGCTCCTATCCTAATTTTATCAATAATCGACGGGATTTTTATCTACTTGGTCTCGCGCTACATGAACGAACTTGATAAGCATATTCCCAAAACATTCAACACAATGATTCCGCTCCCCACCACCGTATCAAGGCAGGTGGATTTCCCTCGAAAGGGGGATAATATGGCAAACCCGATGGATGTTTGTCGAAAGGTGAGAAAAACAAATCTGAAAATCTGAAGTGGGCATGTTAGTGCGAGAACCATGGAACGGATTTAAAAAAAAATATTATGTATTTTTTGTTGCAGGTGTAACCATTTTGGAGTGTTCAGCAGGAAAACCCATACTATTACCTGCACCATTTCCTCATTATTGTGCCATTTCGTGTTTTTTATAGTTAGAGCCAAGTATTGTACTGGAGTGAGTGGGCACCAACTTAAGAGACTGGCTGACTCCTGGTGGAATTTGGGTTGCAGAAACAAGAATGTCTTGAAGAGTGAAATCGGATAATGTAGTCGCCTCCTCATAATGACAATGACTTTAGTCAGATATTATTTTTAATAAAATATTTTGTAGTGAGTCAGCAATGAATAACGAGTTTTCGTGAAGTTGTTGATACAAAGGTTTAGCGAAGAACCAGCGCCAGTTTACCAGTGCATTATTATATTGCTTTTCTTAGTTTTAATTTAATATGTACTAAATTCAGTACTTTTGTATACTGATGGAAAGTCCCTAGATAGATGCATTGCTGTTGAATTCAAACGCTTTTTGCTTAAGTTAAAGAAATTAATACACGTAAGAATGAATAATTATCACTTGAAGAAAGGAATTAGAATTCCGAAGCCGATGTGCTGGAGGATATAGGTATAATGCGATAAATGAGTTTATTTTTATAAGACAATTCCAGAAATGTGGTAAATTGTATTTGTATTTAACAAGGCAAGGTGACAATATGTGCTGAGTGAAAATAACTTACGCTTAGACGTACTATCCGTGTTCTAGTTCCAAGCTCCATGTTATGAGCCTTGGAAATGAAGCCAAGAGTAGTATATACACTCATTACACTCCAAACTCAGAGACATTGAAACTTTCCATACATTTTTATCTTAATCAAATATTTTGTTAGCCCATTGTGTAAATAGTAAATGTAAATACGAATAAAGTTAAGGTTATTATTTATTACTAATTAAAGATTTCTATTTTGGCGGCTAGAACAGTTCCCTTGTCGGTATCAGTATCAATGAAGTTTTGAAGAAACTTAAAGCTGACCCAATGCCACTAGCCAGTTAATGGGCTTCCCCTTTGCCGTGCATTTCAAAAGGGATTTCAATCATGAGTAACCTCGGCAAGAGCTTCGTTCGAGCGGCATTCAATTTCCTACTTTATCCTGTTGATTTTGGTTTGGTAGCTCATGTAGGATTAGCTACTGTCACAATTATTGTGAAATCATGATTTGAGCTTTGAGCATTATCATGAAATCATCATCGATGAGAGCAATTGCACATGAAGTAATGGTTATGCAGAGTTAGTATGCAGCGGCTTCAACAAGCAAAGTAAAAGCAGTGCGCTTTCTTGATTCTGCGGCAAGGAAGTTTTAAAAAATCTAAATGCCGTTTTTTGTAGCAATGTACATATATTCCTTTTGATTTTGTCATCAACACTGATGACTATCAATCAAATGACAGCAATATGAATGTGATTCATCCAGAGTCCTCCTGGTGATTACCGCATGATCTATATATAGGGAGATGCAGGTGTTAGTCTCCCTGTCCGGCGTGGCATCTCCTTGGCTGTCATCAACAAGACAGACACCTCAAGGAAGTTCCTTGAAATGCTCTTATTACTGATTTAAAAAATAAATTGTTATCTCGTCGTGTATGTTTTTGTACGGGCCCCACACGGCAGAGACTGGAGAGCTAATGAGCCGTCTATCACTGAGCTTATCAATCAAAATGATTGAGCACAACCGGCTACTCTTTGGCACTGTACTTATCAGCAGACAATGGGTAAACAACACAACAGGTTAAAATGCAAACGCATAATACTTCTACCCTTGCATTCTTTAATCTGGTGAAACTTGGCTTATATTTTTATATGCAAGGTTGTTTACGGTATTCACACACACAAGGTGTTTCCTTGAAAAGCTCGTGAAAGTAGTCTTGTTAAAACATTATCGAAATTACGTAGCTGAGCGTTTTTGTGAATAGAGTCTTCAATAGGGTCTTTATTAGCTCGCTGGGAAGCAAAGACGAGCTCTGGATCCTGCCATGCATGTCTGTCTGACTGTCACGCATATATTTGATGAACACTTGCTGGGTTGATCTGTAAAATCTATATATGGTGGGGGTGTTGCGCAAGGATGATTGGTGAGGCTCATAGGTATGATTGGGTGACCGTTCGGGAATGGTGGATGACGTATTTATGAGTTAAGTGACTTAGGTAAGGTGTTCTACAGGTTGATTATGGGTGTTGTACAGGTTTATAAAAGATGTTGGAATGGGTTTGTTGGGTAAGGTGGATGAAAGGTTTAGGAAGAGTTGTTCGGTTTGGTTTGTTTCAAGTATGTATTGTTTGTCAGATCGATTCATTAAGATTTGGTAGCAAGCTAGGTTATTCCGCTTGGTGGACTTGTTGGGATTTCATTGGGGTTCATAATTGTCATCAGTCATCAATGACATTTCGGTCGATTTATGCAATAAAAAAATTGATATATAACTGCATAATATGTCACATTTGTGACCCCATCCAGACATCCGTCACCCGATTTGGGTCAAGGGCATCCTGGACATCTAAGGAGTCAAGGAGTTTCCACAGCAAGTTTGAAGACAATCGATTGAAGAATATAAAGTTATCAAGTGAACAGACAGACGGACAAACAAACTATAAGAATGGCTTATCTTCATCTTCGATTCAGCCACGTAATAACCCAAAATATTGTCTCTGCGGTTGTGGCATTGTGATTAAAATGGTTTAGCCATGACTTAATTTTTAGTTGCTTGATTCTTCCGAAACTGAAGACACGGATTGACACGTCATGGCCCCTTTGCACAGAGACATTTCCTGATTTCAGCAGTTCCATCCGAGATATGGCAAACCTTGGCTTGGACACGATTCACAGTCTATATAAGACTTTGGATGAAAAATAGGTAGCATCAGTCCAGTCGTGTCGTGTTCTTAGACCCAAAACAAGTCGATTATTCTCCAGAGAAAAAAAATGAGGTTTGCAATTTTCAGCCTCCTTTTTGCAACATTAGTGTTGCGGGGTGAGGGTTTGAAGTATGTAGGGTCGGCCAGTGGGAGATCCTTCTTTGCAGAACCATGGCAAGAAAATAGCCGGGTAAAAAACTTGTCAATTTTGTTTTACTTCAATTTTTAAAATAAATGAGGGGTTGGCTGACTGTCTCTTAGCTAATTTTAGCTTGGCTACTAATTTTTTAACAGGATTGGGCATCAGCAAAATCGTATTGTGCACAGGCGGGTATGCATCTGGCGGACATACTCACGGATGATCAAGTGGCCCTATTTAATTCAATTACGGATCCAACCATTCGAACCGGCAGCAGTATGTATTAATAAACTCTCTAAAAAAGCAATTCACAGCTTAAATGATATAGACACAGCTTTACCATGTAATGTATTTATTTTTTGGTATATTTTTCTTAAAGCATTTTGGATCGATGCGATTGACTCGCTGACCGCCTCCCGCTTCGTCTGGGACACCACTGGGCAAATCCCCACAGGAACTCTTATGACTTGGGATAATACCGACCTTTTCCCATTTCGGGGTTGCGGCATGCTCGTGTTACCCGTAAGCCCGGCAACACCAGCCTCCGTGCAGGGTGTGTCTTGCTCTGGCATGAATACGGGCGTCCTTTGTCAGCTTTAAATTAATAGTAATATTTATATAAATAAAACTGGAATCGCTAATGATTCTTTCAACATTACATGAACCAACTGAAAGCATTTTTGTGGACCATTTGAAAAAAATTGTTGCGTAACATACTAGGTATACATATGTATGAATACATATGTTTGGAATTATTTGAAAATGTCTATAATAAAAAACTGCAGTGACAGTAAAGCACACTTTTTTGTGTATGAAAATAAACACAGAAGCAAAAAGTAAATCAGGTGGCAAAATATACGAAACATTTTCAAAGTATGCATTACTTATTATAGTCATCATCCCATCAAATGTCCCGTCCCAAATATCACAAATCAATACGAATACAGTTTTGAAATTTTAGCCCCATTGTGCACCCTTAACGGTGGGGCCTGCGGCCTGGCAGGACGTCACATTCATCTATCATGTAATATATTTATATCGGCATCAGGTTTATCTTTTGATACTTACGTTCACAAAATATACGTAGTGATGATGATGATGATGACGTCATATAGCTGCATCTCAAGCAAAAGTAGCATATTATTCACAAAAAAGATTGCGAAACTAATTATACTAGTGCCCCGGTAAGACGATCTGCATGCAATGTACTTAGGATTTTTTGATATGGTAAACAGATCCAAAATATAATAGCGTAAAATGCCACGTTTATAACTCCAAAAATTTTAATATAATATTGTGCATTTTCATGGTACTTCCCAAAGATAATGGCATATCACGACAACTTGGGTTAACCATTGGATTATTGTGTTGTCTTATCTCTCACAATCACAATCGAATAATCACAAGCACGAGAGCGCGAGGAAAACGGTGACAGAATTTTTAATATTGCTCTTTATTGCTCTTCTTGTAGGTGTAATCCATTTGGATGGAGTGTTCAGTATAATGCACTAAGCTGGATCGGAGGGACTAATACGTTCTTCCGCAATTTTGAATTTGTGAATATGCACACAGCTTCCAATCTTATTGATCTCGAAATCAACCAACCATATCACCTTCCCCAATTATTTTCCATGTTTTCCATATATTGTATTGTACCAGCATTCTGTGCTTCGAGTTCATCCCGAGTGATTGTCTTGGAGTGAGTGAGTATCAACTTAACGAACTCGGTCGGACTCGTTGACTTCTGGAGGAGAGGAATATTAAACATGGACTGGAGAAAGGAATAGAATGAAATCGAATAATGCAGTCCTTCTTAAAATGCCAATGACTTTTAATACTTATTTTTGGTAATAAATTAATTTGAATTTTCGACAAATTGTGAATTATAAATAACACCATTGCCTTAACTGATTTCTAATTAGTAATTCTCATGAGCTGTTTTAATAAAATTTTAAGGACAAAGTTGAAAAGAAAGCTCGTCTCAGCGAACGCGAACCAGAGGAACTTCCGCGTGGATAGCCTTCCGGCAGTTGATGAAAATGATATCTCAAGAAGTTCCCTGGTTCTTCGTGCTCCAGGTCGGAGATGAAGTCCTCCAGGAAGACCCTCCATCTTCAGCTCGGACGTTGCCCGACATCTGCCACTCTTGTCGAGACAGGCCAGCAGGCGTAACTCCTCCCCCTCATGTACAACCCCATCCGAGCTGTACAGGGAGCATTCCGCCAGCCCGAATTTAAGACAAATGGAGCCCCGGCATTCGCCTGTTTGGCAAATCTGTGTTCCGCCGTTGCATGGAGTCAGCTCAGGTTTCGCCCTTGGAGCCGGGCACTGAGCACTTGTTCCGTTGCAGTAGGATGGGAAGCTGCATTCAGCTCCTGATTTACATGGCGTAGCTGTGGTTTTGCTAATATATTGACCGGAGTCGTCACAGCATGGTCCTTCACTTGGACTGCACCTCGGCTTCGGGTTTTGTCCGCATCCACATCCAGAGGCGAGATTCGTGGTGGTTCCTTCTCCGCATGGAAATAATGTCAGTAAAATGCATAGCAAAACATAAATCCGCTTCTGCATCTTATCTCACTTGACCACAATCACTGTAATATATTATTAAATCACTATACATGAATTCAACTTTTTACGCAATTCTTATTGCAACCCTTGGCATCCTCATCCGCCATCCTCTTCTTGGTCATTGCAATCGCCTTTCCTGTTTTATAGACCTTTATTTATTTGGTTTTTGACTTTTATTTATCATTAGAAGAGCGTATTATATCAGTGGGCTATTTAGGCTTTTCTAATAATTCTGTCGTGTCAAAAATAACAATAACAACCATCAATCATGAATCATGATATATATCAGTATGTTGCCATCATTGAAAGCTTTCCACTTTCTCACCGTATGTATTATGTATGTACATGTGTAATTGTACGAACGGAATTTCCAACTTTAAATTCCGGAATTGAGTCATGATGCGCTTGCGTGGGGACGATTGGTGATTATAATTAATTATAATAAAATTGAGCAAATACAAGTTTTATATGAAACATCCACAACTTGAGCTTCGCCAACACCGACCAAAATCTTTCACAAAGAATGCAACGATACGTTTGAACAAGTAAAATTACTAAAATTACATTATTGTGAGTTTTTCACTAACATGAATCATAAATTATTGCATGTATTTATTCTTGGGAGTAAAAAAGCCACAGTGGGGACCGGATTTGCATTGAGGATCTGGAGTTGTGGAGTTTATGATGCTTTCGGCATGTTACATGTGTTTATCTTTGTTTTGGTTACACGCTATTCTTTTTCAATGTTTTTGAAATTACAAAAATCCAAAATATACTTATGCATACTTATACGATATCTCTTGTTGAGTCTTCTCCGTCTCACGCTAATATATTTTGTTTGTGTCCTGCTATTCCCTTCCACTTGCGAGATTTAGGTGTGATGTAATAACTCACGGAAGATCTAATTGTTATCTACGTATAAAATGTCTCACCTCACTATTTCTATACACCCACATTACTACTTTCATCCTCATCACATTAACATAAAAATACATTAGTATTAATGGATTGATGAATTGGATGCGACTACTATGATATGATGAGTCAGCATTTGCTTTTTTAAAGAAGGTTGGACTGAAAATAATAACTTGTAATTTGAGCTTGAGCCCCTTGTATAATAAATTTCCCGTTTGGAGAGGTGATTTGTGTATGCATATGATTTGTTGTGCATGAAATGAACAACAAAAACTGATGATGTATAAGATGTATTTTGTTGGAATACGTTCACCAATATGGATTATCGGAATACTATTGTCGCTAAATCACTATACATTTTTTCTCAAATACTGTCGTCACATACATGAATGGGGAAAACATGATATATTCCTGGAGTCATTATAAATTAGTTCATACTCGACTTGCCTAGTCTGCTACACTATCATCCAAAAAACCTCAAACCTGAGAATTCAAAAAAAAACCTTAAGTTTATATAATGTTCGTTTTATCATCATCGTCAACACGTTCGGTTCCCAATTTTTTTGTCGCCGCAGTTATTGAAATGAAAATGAAATTAACCTGTGGACTTCGTCCGTATTAATTGATTCCGTCATAGTATGGATAGATAACATTGAGTCGCGTTCCTCGCACAATGGTATGTATATAGCAATGAAGACCATTGATTCTGCGCTGTGGTGACTTGTGAATGAATAATGTAGCCGTAGCTAAGAATGTGAGTACGTCAGCAGTTCACTTTCGTCGGTTGTATTGGTATTTACTTAGTAGCGAGCAAACCGGTGAATGAAATACTAGCAATGTTTCACGAATACAGAATCACGAACGTCATCAACACGGCTATGAGTATTACTCAAAAACAAAACAATGGCCAACTTGTAGACTACCGATTTAGTATAGTATCAAAATTTTGCAAATATTTTACCATGTACGAGATCAATGTACCCCGTCGGACTTGGACATGCATGCGTAGGTAGATTACATATGTGATAGGATATAGGTATGTCAGACGAGTCAAGTTGATTTAACTATATTACATTGCATTTTTTCATTGCATATAATGTTTGTGCACATTTTCGTGATGCATCGCACTAGATATCATTATTATTCTAGCTCATCATAAGTTTTTCCGCAGCCTACGACCTATGACGACGTACATGAGTGGTTCAACCTGTTCATGAATTGATGTGTGTGAATGGATAGGTATGGAAAAATGGAAATGCAAGTGCAGTGCTAACGCGAACAACGCGACCCACAAAATATATTAAATCCTGTTTCAGTCGTAAAGTTTTGCGTAATATGTTTCTGCAAAATAATCCTTTACAATAGAGGGAAATGGATTTTAAAATCCACTGTCGTTCCATACGCTATTCATGTAATCAATTTCAATATCCACTGCAGATGTATTTTTGGAAACTCATAAATATGAAGCTGAATCATGTCAAAGTAAAAGGGAAGGGGAAGATTAATTGTAACTTGGTTGGAATAGCAATTTTTTCCACGAAATAAGTTTAATATGGAGTAGCTAAATTAAAAAATAGGAAAAAAACGTTGATTTGACGTATCAAGGGATGTTTTTAGTAGCATTAATTTGCCTGTGTATTGAATTTTGGGGAAATGAATAAATCCATACGTAATGTGCAAAATTGTGCTGTGGATGAGACTATATTATAGTCTTGTGCATGTATAAACTGCAGTATGCCATTTATTTGAAGCTGCTTTCATCTTTGTCGAAGTTGTTTTCATTTTTTACAACCAACCTGCATTGCACCCCCTAGGCTGTTTTCTTACGTGGAAAAGATTTTGCACTCCTCCACTGCACTTCTACTTGTTAATACCACACACCACACCACACTCCTTAATCTCTACGACGAGTCAACATCAAGGTTAAAAGTTTTGTGTTCAGTGTCGGAATGAAATATCTCGCAATCGGTCATATATATATGCACCCTGATCCCTGATCCTCGTATACCTGATTGCTGATATATTTTTCACATAATATTTTGTTTGTAAAATAGTTAAATCGATACTTTTTCTTTTATACAATCATGGAGAACACGGGTCTGTCCTCGCGGCGTCCTGCCAAGATTGTGGGATATGTTGACTTGGTAATAAGCTTAGAAAAGAAAGAAATCACAATTTTATAAAAAAATACACTAAATAATTCATGCAATAAAAATTATATATTAATATGCTGTTTTAATCAAAGGTGTTGATTGCACTTCAAATTGGAATCCTTGTTGTTGGATTGTCGCTGATATGCTATCACATCAGCGACAGCTCCCATACAGCCCAGAATGATCAAGTCGTTAAAGTTTATGAAATAATGAAATCCAACATGCACGGCATTCTTATTTACATGCTTCTCGTTGTGGTTGCCATTTTCGGGGTCCGAATTTGGGCGGCCGTTATGCTCATCCATTCTACAAAGCCGGTATATAGGTCCCTCTAAAAAATAATTCAAAAAGTCGTTGTACACTGAAAATGATAATTTTTTGCAGAATTTCCTAAATCTCTTTAAAAAAAATTGTCTTGCAGGGAACTCCAGTGTTTACTGCGTGGAAAAGGGCGAGTTGCTGGAAGTGGACGACAATTGTCTTCCTGGCGTTGCGTCTCATCGGCACCCTCCGGCACTACGAGTCGGGCTGCTACTGGATCGTTTTCGTCCTTTGCACCGCTATTGACGCCATTTTCCTCTATTTTGTACTTGGATACGTGAAAGAGCTGAATAGACTGGTGCCCACGACACACCAAAATTTCACGAATGAGAAAGCTCATCCAAAGTCGTCCCCTGAGGGAAATGCACAAACTGAATTTCCGCCTCCATATGCAGTGCACTATTATGGCCAAAAGGTAAAATTTAAAAAAAGAGAAAGAAAATTAAGTATATGAAGCACAATGGGATTTAACTGATTTAAGTGAAGAATGCAAATTTATTTTAAAGAGTCGATTTGTTTTGGGTTTTGCTTTTTTCGTAGGTGTAAACATTGAGGATGGTAAAGGCAAACTGATGAGAAGGCAGTTTTTAAAATTATTAAATTTTAAGTTTGTTTAATTAACAGACTGACACAGCTTATTTGTAAAAAATACGTGAGTTATTAGAGTAATAAACAATAGTCATGATGCATAATATTATATTTATTGCCAATTATTCCCTACATCTTTTTTTTTTAAATTTTTTTAGCATACACTTGCCTTCATGGCAATAATGGATGAAAGTATGAAAGCATAGTGTAAATTTCAATAAGTATTTCTCTCGTGTCATATAAGTCGCTATCAAAATATTGATGCTTGTACCTCGTCTAGCTTCACAAAACTTTGTTTTTGTCAAACTACTAAACTTTTCACATTTTTGCACGAATCACTGAATCATTATTACCAATTCTCCTTCTGCTTGCTGAACTACGCATGTCCTTCAAGTAAGTTATAGGAGCTTTCTCGCCCACTACCGCTCGCCATTTAAGAGTGGCATCGCAGCAAGTTCACAGGGTATGCTCCAGGCCGGCTACAGGTAATGAGTCCTCCAGAAACACTTTCCAATTTCAGCTAGCACGCTATTCGACAAATCCCATTCTTTCACACAACTTCTTCCTCTCGTCCACATTCCCATCCGAGCGGGGAGAAGATGAAGCATTACTTCAGTACATATTTAAGACAAATGGAGCCGCCCGGCATTCCCCATTTTGGCAACCCCGTGTTCCACCGTTGTAGGAAGTCATAAACCTCGGGTTTCGGGTTTGAATCCGGACACTGGGCGCTGGATCGCATTGCAGAAAGACGGGAAACTTATTGGTTTACACCTCGCTCGTCGACTCCCGGTTTTGGCGAGATATCCGTCCGGCACCGCCTGAATTAAACGTGAATATATTCCAATTTTTGCAGGCAGTAGGGGCGAGAGATTCCTTCCCTGCATGGAAATATTATGTGAAGGAAAGGCGAAGTAAATATATAATGAATCCGCATCATGTCTCGTCTGATCACTCTAACAAGTGCCATATTAATTATGTCATTACATTATACGTCGATGCATATGCATAAAATCTGTTGTGCACATTTACATGATGCATATCGCATTGCACTTACTATTTCGATACTATAAAATTCTATCTCACTTTTTCGCAACCTACGACAAATGAGTGTAGCAGCCTGTTCATGAAATGATTGTGTGGGTGCGGGCGGATTATGAAATATGCAAATGAATTCAGGATTCTTAAAATGACTCACAAAATATTATCCTGTTTCACTCGTCAACACTTTCAGCAAAATATATTATTTTCTGCAAAGAGAAAAAATGGATTTTTACGAGATCCAATGTCGTTGCAGAGGCTCATGTAACCGACTATCCGATTTCCAATTCAGTTTGCCTACTAGCGAAAAATATTTTTTAGTTGAAAACTCGGAAGAAATATTAAGTACAAGAATGCAAAGGGGAGATATATAGATTGGAATGCATTTTTTTCCACAAAAAAAATTAGATATTGACTAATTGACTTGGATTTTGGCGTGTCATATGGGGCGTTATTTTTAACATATTCCTGCGTATTGAATTTTAGAGCAATCCATGAGGCAAAATCCAAACTTAATAATAATACCACACTCTGCATCAAAGCGTCAACATATCAAGGCAAAGTTTTATATTATTTATTCAGTGTCGGATTGCAATTCCTTTATCAGACCCCGATCCTCATAACTCGGATTTGTTACATTTTTCTTAAATCATGGAGAACACTAGTCTAACTTCGCGAGACCCAGCTAGGATTGTGGGATACGTTGACTTGGTATAATAATAAAAGCTGATTGGAACCCGTAGTTTTTAAGAATATTAATTAAATAATTAGCAAATTCATTAAAATAATAAAATACGTAATTATGATATGTTGTTTTTTGCAAAGGCCTTGATAGTGCTTGAAATAGGCTCGTTTGGCCTTGGATTCTTGGTGATATGGTCTCGCCTCAACGACAGCTCTCGAACAGCCCAGAATGACCCAGTCGTTAGGATTTTTGAAGAACTGGAAAAAAATTCCATGCACACCACCCTTGAATACGTGCTCCTCATTATGGGCGCCATTTTGGCGGTCCGCCTTTGGGCAGCCGTTATGCTAATCCAATCCACAAAGCCGGTATAGGTTTCTCTCAAAACAAAAAAAATTTTTTTTAAGTAAAAAAAAATTGCTGGGCTGAAAATGATTTTTTACAGACTTTCCTGAATAATATTTCATTAAAATTGTGTTATTATTACAGGGAACTCTAGTGTACACTGCGTGGAAGAGAGCGAGTTGCTGGAAGTGGACGACAATTGTCCTCCTGGCGCTCCGCATCATCGGTACCCTCCGACACTACGAGTCGACCTCCTACTGGACCGCCTTCTTCATCTGCACTGCGATAGACGCCGTTTTCCTCTATTTTGTACTTCGATACGTGAAAGAGCTGGACGGATTGGTGCCCACAACCCACCAAACTTTCTCAAATGAGGTGGTTCCTCCAATAATGTCGGGAGAGAATTTCTCAAAGGGTTATGCACAAACTGAATTTGCGGCTCCAAATGTTGCAGTGCCCTATGGATTCAAGGTAAAAATTTAAAAAAAATACGCACATATATAAGCTCAGAGATTTTCGAAAACTACAATTTTTAGCGATAGTCTATTTTATTTTTGGCTGTTTCTCTTTTTCTTGTTGCAGGTGTAAAACATTGAGCAAGGTCAAAAGGTCAAGAAAGTTAAAACAGTAAGTTTCATTTTCTAATAGCTGATGTGAGCAGTCGATAAAATTATTGTCATGTTAGAAAATTAATTATAATATAATATACGCTTGCAAGCATGAACTCTGGAAATAATGTATCATAATTAAATATTATTTTGCCCTCTCAAAAGTGTGGTATATTTGCTCGCAGTTTTATTAAAAATAAGAATATGCATAGAAATAAGTAGAGTTGAGAATTGAGACTCATTCAATCATCAATAGTCAGCAGCATACCAAATATTCATGAACCGCAGTATTTATTGCAAATTTATCATTATTTGCACCAGCACAACAACGGTGTCACAAAAGTTTGTAAATATACCTACTTATATGATTTATATGCCTATACAGGTACCCCATAATTGTAAAAATGGTTTTTTCGCATTGAGTGGAGGACCAACCTGTTCTTCATCATTAGAAATGATTGAAATGATGTGGTATGCATGAATGCAAGTGGGAAGGGAATCAAGTATCATTGAAGTTTGATACTAGAAATAGAAAAGTGTAATATAGCTGCTGTGTGTGTTCAACGTGTGATGTGGTGACCTTCTCTAGTCTAATCTTATTCTTTCTGTTTTAAACAGAGTTTTGTCCAGGAGGGTAAAACAATACAAGATACTTTGGATTTTTTGTCCACAAAACAGGTATTAACTAGCTCGTGTCATATAAATATGCGACGCATGCATACGCGAGCAAAACTGCAGCAACAAAATAGATTCTCCATTTTAGGCTATTTTTATTATTTCCATAGTAAACAGGAAACTAGGTAATAATGATTGATATTATATCTGTAAAAGATGGAGAACAACACAGACACACACACACACTGTCGAATATCAACTTTGAAACTTTTTGGTTGTCAGATTATCAACTTTTTTCACATCTGCTCCAATCACCGAATCACTCTTATTATGCGCCTTCTGCTTGCCGAACAACACGCCCTTCAAGTGAGTCATGGGACCTTCTTCCTCGTCCACCACCACTCGGCATTTAAAAGTGGCATCGCAGGTTCCCCGGAAGTTGTCGCAGGGTGCTCCAGGCCGGAGACGGAGTCCTCCAGGAGGGAGACCCTCCAACTTGAGCTCGGACGTTGCCCGACATGTTCCATTCTTGTCGAGACATGCCAGTTCACACAACTTCCTCCTCGCTTCCAAATCATTATTCCCATCCGAGGTGGCCAAGAGGAAGCATTCCTCCAGTCCATATTTGAGACAAATGGAGCCCCGGCATTCCCCATTTTGACAAACCTGTGTTCCCCCATTGCAGGGAGTCAGCTCGGGTCTCGGGGCTGGAGTCGGGCACCGGGCGCCCATTCCGTTGCAGAAAGATGGGAAACTACACTCACCCTCTGGTCTGCACTGTGTAGCTGATGTGCCATTATTGGAAATATAATTGCAGGAGCTGGTACTACAACACGGCCCTTCACTCGGACTACACCTCACCTCTGGCCTTCGACGGCATCCCGCAGCCTCCGGATTCCCCTCCAGATCGGCACTACTCAGCTGTCGAGGATAACAGCAGCGATCTTCACATTCCTCATGGTTGAATCCACAATCGCATTCTTCCCC
>JAANSN010002709.1:0-22340 GCA_036850665.1 Dicranocentrus wangi
AAAATACTCGTCATGAACTGGTGTGTATAGAGTACTTGTTTATTTTTAAATTAGCTTATCCAGAGAATTAATACTTAAGGAAAACAAAAACATTTTTGTTAACACAACACACGTCCTTAAACCATTTGCAATATTTGCATATATTTGCTCAAAGTTTAGCTAAATAACACAAACGATCACGAATCATGACTATATTGACGATTACGGAAAACATTTGCAAGGATTATACGCAAAGTTTTGGGCAATTTACATTTACATACTCGAATGTGAAAAGTAGTATTAAGATATTACTACCTATTTCGAATTGTTCATATTTTTATTAGTATCAACTACTTATTTATTTTATATACATTTGAATGTTAAAGAACATAATTGATCACGATGTTGTAGTTGTAAATAAATGATATACTAGACAAACAAATGTCAAATCAAACGTAATTAGGCTCAACATCCGAACAGGTAGTGGGTTTGGACGACATTTCCACATCAGTTCCAACATTTCTTGAAGCCTCAACTTCACTAGCCTGTACATTCTTTTCCCGCTGACGAGACAATCCTTTGTGTAGAAACCAGGCTCTCAGCATTTTCCTAGCCTCATCGCGAAATCCAGGCGCTTTCAGATAATAAATTGGCAAGTTTGCTGCCGAATTGATTGTCGCAGCAAGGAATATCGCCATCAACGCTTCCAAATAGGAGACGTTATCCCTGTAACTGAAGAAAGTGTAAGTGAGCGGGGCTATGTTGCAAATGAGCAGGACCACCACGACCGGAAGGAACATTTTACTGGCACGAAGTTCCAACTTGAACTTTACGTTCAGCTCCTTTCGACGTGATGCAAATTTTCGAATCTGTTTCAAAACAAGAAAAGTCGTCTTACACGAACGCCTTGCGCGCTGACACTTTTTCCAAAAGTATACACTCACTTTTCTACTTACGTGGTAGTATATCATCCCGTTGAAAAACAGAAGGGGTGGCAGTGGGAGCCAAAAATCCATCTTTGTTGGATACCCTTTTAAAGTATCATACCAAAAGGTGGCATACGACGAATCGAGAACTAGATATTCGCGATCCTTTATGCTCGGGATTTCTTTGTGCTCATTTACGCCCACCTGCCAGCTCATTGCGCGAGGAATAATTGGAAAGACTGCCAGGAGAATGGCGAATCCAGCTAGAAACTTTGATTTCTGAGGGCTAATCGAAGCGCCAAACCTGTTGGGGTAGGCTATTGCCAAATAGCGTTCAATTGCTATTAGCACCGTCATGAAACAAGAGGCGGCCCTTCCTGTTACAAAAATATAATACAAATACAGAATATGATGCATAATAAATATATTTGTCACGTCCATGCAGGATTGTATTGGTTTGTTTCTACATACCGATACACCCTGCATAAATGGCAATTAAATACAGATTCAAAGTGATTTGGCTCTGACTCCAGTTTTCTAAAAAGTAATACGTATAATCATATGAAATTAGCGTTAGATTACCTGAAAATCAAAGTTCATTTAATCAACCCATTTGCCATTTTGAACAAAAGAATCATATCCTTACGCAAAACTGTGACCATGAATATTGCACACATGGCATTCCCCAGCCCACAGATCATGTCCGCTATGGCAAGACCAATTAGCAAAATCTCAAAAGACTTTCCCGAATTTTGCCTCCTCAAAACCTGAATGATTACGAAGCTCATGGAGGCTCCACAAAGTCCAAATATAACGGTTAGGACTCCGATTATAACAACCGTCACATGCCCGGCGGAACTGTACTCCGTGAGATCTTCTCCTGTGAAATATTGGCCAATGGATCTGCAAACAACGCAGTGTGTTTCCCCTTCAGGGGTTATCACGCAGTCCTCTCGACTTCTCGGCATGTCCACGATTAGACAGCCTACTAGGGCAATGTTCGTTATAACAGTTGTAGCATTTGCCATGTGTATATCCGGAAACTGACAAAGGACAGACAGTCGGGCTAAATAAAACAGATACTTGCTGAATTGTGTGTCCAGATTATGCTTCCAACAGCAGTGCTTTTGTGGAAATAATTTAGTGCAGCTCGATCTCATCCGTTTTATATGTTTGCGCATTTCTTGATAAGATGCTGTGATTACAGTTAAGAAACTTTGAGAGATCCATTTCATAAAACACCAGGCGGTCGTGTGAGTCCATAAATAGCAAGCAAACAAATGCTGCTCCATATTCTTACTTTCGTAGTATCGTCTAATGAGGAGCGGAGAGCGACTATTTTTTCCTGTTTTTGGGAACTTACCAAGTATTCAATAGCTTGAGTCCGCTTGGACTGCGTCCGCTTTCAAATTTACTTTGTACGACGACTATTTTTAAGTGGCACAGTTTCAGTTCCTGTTTACTGCAGTTTATGCTGAAATTGCTTTAAAGAAACTGAATTTACTTGCTCATGACATGACCAATTCCAGGAATATTATGGTTTGCTTGTTATGGATAAACTTTTGTTAATTTAGTCGTGTTTACATAGGTATGTAATAATGCGATTCTCTAATAGTTAATATTATAGATTATAGTTGGTTGACTAAATAATTTTATGCTATATGATTGCGTTTGGTCCTCTGTGTCTGTGTGTGTACACAATGCAGCGCCATTATTTGTTGATTATAAAATGAAAACTGTGTATTTTGTGCAACCGAAACAATGTCGAACAAAAGTATTGATGATTTTTAGAATGTCATATATCTCATGACACTATTGAAACATGAAAACTTAAAAGTAATATGCAGCCAGATATTATGAATTATTTTCACGTTGGAATGAATGAGCTCATGGAACATATTCGTTATTTCTTTCTTCTGATTTGCAATATCATACTCACTAATTGATTTTGACAAACAACTTGGAGATACGCATTCGGTATCAGTAACGTTCAAGCAGGTTTTTAGGCAATTTACTGTGTTTTTGCTGAAAACCACAACAATAACTGGAGTAGTAAAAGACGATTCCCGTTGTAATTTATGCCTACACGTTTTATCCACACGTGACGGTAAGTATCGCGTGTAATCTAGGTATAAGAAGTAAGAAGTACTTTTCTGTACGTGGTAAACAGCCATTGACGATAATAATAGGTGCCACATGAGTATTAGGAGATTCGTATCAGTTTTCAACACTTACGCAACACAGCATTCTAAGCACGCATATTTCACGTGATCCAATTGCCCTAGAACTAAATTGGTTTTGAAGTTTAAATTTCTCGGAATGCCATGTAGCAACTTCATTTGGGATCGGTTCCCTTCAAACAAAAGTCTGTGTGCGATATGAACTGGTTGACATTTTCAACATGGTTCGGTTGTCAATAATAATTGTTCTCATTTTCTGTGTACACTGTACTCCCATCCCCATCCAAAGTGGTGACCCATTTCCCTCCATAGAATCTAACTGTGTTGTCAATTTCGTCAAAAGTAATTCCACGTCAGCAGACCTTCCCGTTGTTGTGACCCAACTTCAAGCAACCCTTCAGACTGGGTATACGTTGCACGATGTCAACCATTTGGCCTACTACTTGGACGAAGACCAGTTGGAAGATGGCGAAAGTGGCAACGTCACCATAAGTTCAGGCTACTTCAGATTCCATTTCAGACGCCAAGAGCCCTGCATACTGTTCATTCTGTTCACGGAAACATTTTACGAAACCCTACGCGCCATCCACCAATCCGGCTATGGAACATCGGACACAGTACTCTACCTCGTAGCAGTGGAAAACCTGGGAGACAGTGACCCAATCATATCGGGATTTTCCCGACTGTTCGATGTCGACTTGGAAGATATGATTCCATTCCATGCTAACATTGCATTCTTTCAAAAGCGATCTTCACTCATCGTCCAAGGCATTCATTGCTACTTTTGCGAAGAGCCGTTGTTAAAACTCCTTCCCATTTCAACAAACGAACCACTCACCACCACCAGCAAAGTTCTCAAAATGTCGTCCAACCTCAATGACAACGGTTACGGAAAGCATTTACTGGTGGGCATGCCCTCATTGAGTTTAAAATTTATGGGAGAGTGTATTTCCGCATTATCCGCGAGCCACGGCAGACTCCTATTTTCATCTGGTCTTCGCATCTGCTTCCCTCCCGAACTCGTGCTAATTAACCCGCTTGAGAAAGCCCTCAATTTTACAGTGGTCGTAAACCGCGCCCAACTTTCTCCCCAAGAATTATCCCAAACGGAGTGGTTTCTCAACGTTCGATATGGCGACCGTATATTTCAAAGTTTGCCAACCACCCAAACTAGAGGCAAGTTTAAGCTATTATCGGAAAACAAAGCGGCTTCAAAACTTTTAGCGTGTAAGTACACAAGTGATTTGCCCCACTTTAATTCCACCCACTTTGCCATGATCGACCAGAAGGTGTTTCTTTGCCTACTAGCTACCGCCCTCGCCTACACCTTCATTTACAAAAACTTCAAAAAGGGGTTCGACCTTTTGTGGCTAATTGTGGGGGTCCGATGTCAAACTACGCATTCGAGAAAAGTTGTTGGCACCTACTTTCTCTGGATTTCTCTGTTGTGCTACTCCTACCAAAGTGGCATGTCTGGGGAAACCATCCAACCCCCAAATTTCCCCTCCTTGTCTAGTTTGCTCTCAGATGGCTACAAAGTTTGGGTGAAATTCGACTTTAAAATTGTTGTGTTGTTGTATAAAACAATGCCGGACTATTCAAAGGATGTCATTGACCAGTGGTTAGGTGGGAGGAAACTTGAGAACATTTTGTACAACGAACGCTACACTAACAACAGATTAATTTTGTCAATTAAAAATCTTCCGGATTCGTTGGAAAAAATGACAAAATGGAAACTTTTGGTGCACACCGTGTACACTGGGGACCTGTACAACTCGTTTAAATCCCATTTAATTTATGTCCAACAAAAATATATGTGCAAAGTTATAAATGTTGGGAGGGAATTGAAAATGAAGTTCCCTCATAGCATCCGACTTTGGTCGTACTTGTCCACACGGACGGCAAGTGTGATTGACAGGTGGAAAGAGATGGGGCTCCTGGTGAAGGCTGCAGGGCTAGCGAATTCTGCAAGACAAAAGGAGTTGACAGCCATGGACTTGCGAAAAGTGGGCAAGTTTATGATGCCTCGGGGGATCACATTGAGGTCTCCGGTGGGCACTATGTGGTTTTTCCATTGTCTAATTGGACTCTGCATGCTGGCGCTGTTTGTTTTGAGACTGAAAGGACCTGGCTGGGTATATATTTTGTGGGAATGGAAAGAGGGGTTGAAGGTCCAAGTCAAAATGACGATGAGCTGTTGCATTTTTAAGGCGAAGGTTTTTGTTTTCAAGATAAGATCAAGATGTTCGAGATAAGTTCTCCAAAAATTTTTAATACGATTTTTCTGATGTTAATTTTAATTTAGTGTTATAATTTACGTTTAACGACATCAATATGAATTTTAAAAGTCAAGTTTAATGTGTCCATCCCTACTTGTCAATGTGAACTTTGGACTATTCTCCGAGTAGAATTGGGAGTACCACCGACGGAACTGCTTGATTAGGTGGTCTTCCTTGGTTAAGATAGGCTTGTTGATAAAGGTTTTTCTGTTCCAGATACGTATATCTCTAGAAATCTATAAAAATTATCATGTTTCTGATAGCATCATGTAATGGGATATTTTGCATACGTCCTAATTAATCGTGCTTCTACCTGAATCCCTTCTAAATGCAATATCAAGCAAGCCAAAGGATGGATAAATGTAGGCGACGAGTAAAATCTGTGAACAATACGCTGGCGCAGGGGCTCCACTGGGGTTACAGTTTGAATGAGAACTCCTTTCCCCACAACAGTATTAAACTGCATTAGAACTATACCTGGACCAACCTGGAATCAACAAAACTTAATATGAGCATCTTTCCTCTTTGAAACAATTCGCTAAAGAATGTGTCTGTACCTGGTGCACGTCCACGCATATCCTGGCAAAAGAAGAAATCCCAAGTAAGGTTAATGAGTGATCAACTTTTAGGAGTGCTTCGTGCTGCCGGCGTGGATCGTCGTTCATCTTCCAGCTTGCAGACCAAGCGTGCTTCAAGAATTCCCAGCCGAACTTGGCCTCTTCTGGAATACTCCCGGCGAGTGCAAGGGACGAATGGACAACTCCAAGATGAGCAACATCCGCCCCATTTTCAGGAATTTCCTGAGTTGGGCAAAATTTATTTGAAAACAATACTGTACTATTTCTATAAGATATGCTTTACGATTACGATGGTTTTTAGCCTAAAAATACCTGAATATGACACACAACCTGGAATTCGGTACGACCTCTGTACTTCCACTGGTTAGTTTCGACTTCGGAAATTACATCTGGAAACCATGAAGGGTCTTCATTTTCCGCGTGGTACCACAGGAAAATGAGCCCGTACATTTCCACGATTTGCCACGTTTTAAGTTTTGCAAACTGAGGAACTATACAAACATTGACTGCATAATTAAATTGTATAAATAAAATTGAATTTGGTCTACAATCATGTTCTAAAAATGAACCTGAATCAGCATATGGGATGCTCGTCAGCTTCCCCGAACAATCAAATACCCACCCATGAAAAGGGCACTCAATACACTCCCGAAGTACTTTTCCCCCAACTCCCAGATGAGCTCCAAGGTGGGGACAATAAGCGTCTGCGACGTAACATTGGCCACTCTCGCCCCGCCATGCTACCAGATTCAGGCCTACAAAGCACACCATTTCGAACAAGTTTTAAAATACCTTTCCAATTTCAACCATATCAGAAATGAAGGCTAGCAAATGTTGAATCGGTTCGGCACACCTAATACATCAACTTCCTTGACAGTTTTTACCGGAAGCTCGTCAGTTTCAAGAATAGCAAACCATCCGTTTGGATACGACGGCGGAAGGTCACCAATCCTCCTTCTTTTTCTGTATTCATTTATTATGCTCCTCTTTTCCACATTTCCTCGAGATTCACTTGTTACATGCTCAAATCCAAGATCCGAAAAGTCCTTAAAATTGGAAAACCAAGTTGCAATGCTGTTTTAAAAAACGGTATAAACATAACATCGACGAACAAACTTACCCGATACAAGTTATACGGTTTCACAAAAAAATACCAGGTCAAACAGAGTGTCACGGCGAAACATCCTAAATACACGCTAGTATCCCAGTAAGTATAATTCAAATCCGCCCAATCTCCCCATTCTAGTATCCATCCCGTACCATTTCTTGAGCCACCAAGGAAGTTTCGGAACGATGATGTGGTTGTCAGAAACTCAAAATTCTCTGCTTGCGACTGCATTGTAATAATATTGATTTTTTCTTGCGACTTACTCTTTCGACTGAGTGCATATAATGATTATTATGCATTTGTCTGGCCGTTTTTCAGCATTAATTCTTCTGCAAATCATTACGCTTTCTGTAAGATGATAGATTCAAATGCAAATTTTCAATAGGGCATGAAAACTTGGTGTTGTGCCGGTTGATCAATGGCGTACGCTAATAAAATCACTATACTCTTATAAAAATCCATGTTTGCCACCGTCAGGTACATATACTTGTTCATGCTTACTGATAACTCGTTTTATGTGAATCCTGGATTTTGATACAACAAAGTGTAACTGTTCAGTTATGTTGAACAATAATCGACAATTTGTTAACTCTTGAAAGTAGCAATGAAATAATCGAGTAATGCTGTGAGACTCACAAGAACCTATCAGTTTAGAACTCACTTGCGAGTTCTGATATTGAAAGTCATTTCAGGTTGCAGTAGTAATCAAAACCGAACATATTATAGTTATTAAATGACGTTGTGCTACATTGGTAAACTGTACCTTTTCCAATTGAAATTCTAATTGTAAGATGCAAATTAGCGAGCAAAAGTGCTCATGCATTCCTCATGGACACTTCCCACATTATTAGCCTGTTGCATTCACTTGAATTTCTTTTTATGTGAAGCTGGCCTTCAAGTCCTTCTGCACCCCTGATCTTATCCCTAATATTCCCCTGAGAAGGATATTCTGAAACCGTGGGAGTGTGAAAGACGGCCGACTGAATGTATCATTACACTACACACCTCTCATCTTCCAAGCCCATGCAGGTACTGATATTGATGAACTATTGATGAATGAGGAGCTAGCAGGAGATTTTGATTGGTTTACTCCAATAATATATAATTTATTGCACATTTCGGCAAATTTTATTGTTTGGTTTTATGGTTAGTTCTAGATTTTAGTTACTCTAGTGGTATTTAGTATCTATTTACTTGCAATATGAAAAACGAACAGAAGAACATCATATTATTTCATTAAACTTGACCAGTCATTTATTATTCCCCAACTCCATTTCCACTTGCTACATGAACAGGTTCAAGGTTCAACAGCTAGTCACCCTCCGCTGTGTCGCCTTCTCTTTCATTGTCCCAACGACAACGCCTACGCCTCCCTGACGAGTATCAGTAACAACTGCTGCAGCGGGTTTGACCTTGACGGGGTAGAATTTACTGACGACGTAGTTAAAACCGTTAACAGCCTGCTTGCTGTTTTTACGGTACCTTTCCAACCCAAATCTCTCGATCGCCCGTCGAAGCCCATACACCTTGGAATCAATCCATGCACACCGACAGACCACTGTCTGGCCTGAATTACTTGGGTCTGGAGAATAAACCACCTTTTCAATAACGCTCTGGAAATGATCAAGCAACAAACTGTCAGCAACAATCATTTTAGATTACTATGAATAGATACAATTATTTAAATATTTAAATGCACACTCTGTTTACGTACCATAACACGAGTGAATCCAATATTACGAGTGTAGGTGGTAATAGTTTTGTCTCCTGGGTTGACGTACGACTCCTCCACCACTGGTAGTATACGAGGTATTCCAAATCTTTCACCTAATCGCGGCATTCGATTCGTCTTCGTCAAGAGTCTTCGGGAGTAGAGCTGAGAGCCTCTCAGCTCTCGGCAGACAGTGTCTTCTGATAATACATGTGTACTATAATTGCCAGAAAAAAAAAACATTTTTGTTTATGGAGAAATGTCATGAAAAAAGTATAGTTACTCAAACTCTTGTTCCGCTATGAAGTACCTGAATGGGTTGGGATACCGATTCCAGAATGCCTTTGCGACTTGATCCCATGAATAGTAAAATATGACCGATGTTTCAAAAAATAGCCCCATATTTTGCCAATTGATACTTTGCAGAAAACCCCGAACAGAAAATATTTTCTAAAAACTCAAGGATGGAGTTTGTTTACGAACAAACTAGTCATGTACACATATGCAGAAAAGTTAGTAAATCACAAAATTTGTTGTTTCTCTTGGACTTTTGTATCCCACGGAGCAGGGAATATTTCATTGTCTTGAGAAAAAGTGTTCGAGTCTTTTACATGCAATTAAATACTTTTAAAATATTTTTATTATTATTCAATCAAAGTTTCAGAACTGATAAATCAGAATCAGTATGACGCTGTAAAGTTATGAGAGTTACTCATACAAACTCAAATCAGCGGCGTCCTCTAACTCCAAATCCCCTCCAAACTTTTTTGGCAACTTCTCCTTGGGCAGAATTGCCTCCAGTTCAGAGTAACCTTTGCTGACCGGAGAAATCTCCAGCTGTCAAACAGAATTAAACAATCAAATTGAAAAATTAGAATGACTTTTAAACACTGTATCTTATGCGATGCGATTATCCCCGTTAGAAACCTTAAATCCAGTCGGAGTCAAGGACTTAATTAGTCCCAAAGCCACTGCCGCAACATTTGGCACATTAATGTAATAACCCTCTTTCACGACGTACAGGGCATCAGTCTGAAAGTAGGTCAAAGTGGATTAGCCTGTTTATTGACTAGAAAATATATAGAATGCATACATCCTAATGGGTGTATAAAGTAAGTCTGGATATTAGTTTACCAATGTAGTGCTGAGAAGGCACCGACAACTATTGAGCGACAACTGTTTAACATGGGACATGCTTAACCCGTCGCAAAGCGTAAAGTTCACAATCCCATTTTTCATGGCGTCCTTGTCCACGAGCATTTTCTCAAGAATGTAGGTTACTACCACAATGAAGTCAGTTAGGGTTTGCTTTTCCGTGTCCCATGCGGCTAGTAGGGAAAGCAACACGGAGAATAGTTATGGAGAAATACATAGTTAATTTTGAAAAATCTGATTGTGAGTATTACAAAGCTCCACAATGAGGATTCGTCGTCCCTCTTTATCCAGTGCCCTCAAAGGGTACACAGGCTTTCGGTCAAATAGCTCTTGGGCGCCGTCCGAGAATGACTCGGGAAAACATTCTGGATATGTGACGAAACGAGCTTGAGCGTACGCCTTGATCTACAAAAATTGTCAATAAGGAAGCACAAGTCATGTCAGCAGCTTGTTGATGTGCTTTGTAATAACGTAATAATTGTAATTACTTTCTCGAAAGCTTTGTTAGCACCACCCTGGGCTAACAAAATCAACGAAAGGATTTCGTCATCTTTGGCCACTTCGGTTAAGTATGCTTTCACATGCTCATGGATGTCGTCGGATTTAACATATGCTGGAACGGAAAAAAATAATAAAAAGTAGATTAGCGTTTCACTGTGAGGTGAGTACTTTTGATCCGATTTGAAATCTGGGTGCTTAGCAAGCATACTTTAATACTTACTCTCAATAAGACTTTGGAATTCCTCCATTTTCACCAATAAGTTTCCAGTTGCCCAAAATACGTCGCCTGCAGTCAGTTTAACACAATGGTGGTGGATCGAGTGCAAAGTTGCATATGTCCTCAAAAGTTAGTAGACACTAATTTCTATGATCAAAACTAGTTTTGAGGTCATTGAAACCATTGTTTTATGATTCATAGAAAAATCTTTAACAGTTTGCCGGATGCATAAAACCAAGGATTTCAAAACACCTTTTGGCAGTGAGCCATATTATTAACCAATTAGATTTTTATTGCAACGTATTACATATTATTCTTGTATTCAAGAACCTCGATTTTAATACATGTAGGAATGCGCTGTGTCATATAGGTTTTCTTAAATTTCATTAATGTCTTTCATACTGATATGAGGATCACAATGTTTTTGTTTAGTCATGCGGTATTTACAGGTTTTGGTATAATGTCATTTAATAGTATGAATAGCATTTATAAAAGCCGTAAAATAGTACTGATTGCATGATGACATCGCGCTGCGTAATTAATTTCATACTGGCGAATGTCAACTTATGTACGTAATTAAGGTGGTGCCGTTTCCTCTTGTAGTGGACAAGTCTCCGTCTCTTCTTGGGACGGTTGTTCCCTCAATGCAGCTTCCCCATAGGTTGGTGGCACTGTTGAGATGCAAAAATTATTAATATAATTAATACGACATTCTAGCACGACGATATACCATATGATGGATGACTATCCTAGTATTGGCGTTAACGCAATCGGGACATACAAGTTTCCAAAGTCGGCCGTCTCGACGAAAGTTGGGAATACGACGGAGGCAACCGGAAAACTGAGGGTGTGCTTGAGGCATAGCTGTGAAATGATGACACTGATGCAATAGATCCTGCTCTTGCTCGCGAAATCCTGTTTGGAAATGAATCTCGCCTATTCAAAGCGATCATGGAACGGGACAAATTCATCATGGGTACCAGAGGCGTTTCTGCGCCAGAGTGGGAATCCACTTCGCTATCCACAGTTCCGTCAACGTCATCCTCCTCCTCGTCACTGTCTTCATCTCGCTTCTCCCTTGTCGTGCCAATGTAAATTGGAGCCTCTCCGACAACCTTGGCATCCCGATCCCCTTGAACCTTTACCGTCATCTTGATGATGTAGCTGATGCTGTTAAAAAAGTCGAATTTGTAAGTGGGCGGTTGGTTTCCAGGAACCTGTAGTTGCCCCTTCCACACCAACTCCTTAGAAATCCCGTCTGACTTTTGTTCTACTTTGAGCGCAGACTCCACCGTGTTGGCTAGCATTTTCACGGACAGTCTTCGAGACAGCGAGGACCCTGCTAAGGATCCTGTGATCCTGGGCTGTCGAGCTTGATACCACGCCTTTTGTACAAGTTCCACCTTGCATTCGATTGGAATCTTGTCAGGGTTCTTGGCGACAAGGAGAAAATCGATGCTTTCCCCGGGCAAATATCCACTGGTCCCCACGGAGCAATAGATATCAACCACCTTCTTCTTGCTCAAGTAATTCTTTTTGTACTGCAGCTGCTGCTCAATCTTGATTGGGGCCGAGGTATCCTGTGGCTCATCCAGGAGATTATAGTACCCCTGGAATTGAACCCATGTTTCTCCCACCAAGATGCATTTTTCTCCACTGAACATGTACGCTTGGACCCTGTACATGAGCCTACCCTCGTAGTTGATTTGGGGCGGAGGCAAATCCTCCACTGCCTTGGGGAGAGTAACATCCAGGGGATATGACTCTGTTCCAGTCTCAATTTTGTAGACACCGTCTTCCTGACCTGGACTAGTTTTCCCATACCCAAGAACATTGAATTTGACAGCTTTCACAGGCTTCTTGGCGCCGTCTAGACGAAAGACATCCTTCTTCCGTTTTTCTAATGCCTGTCCTTTGAGCAGAATGAAAATCCCGTCGTGGGATACTTCCTGCTTTGCTTCGACTACCAGTACCCCTGTTAGTTTCCCCCGGCACGAAGGGATCACTCCTTGAAATAGGCCAATTGTACATTTCACGTTGTCTGCAAAGAATCTCTGGGCCTCGTTGTAAGCAATAACGTCATCGGGCAGTGGAGGCAGGGAGCGTCGAGAGCCGTAAAAGCTGAGGGATTGCTGGAGAGCTAAAACACCACCTGGAAACGGCATTTTATGTCGGCTCACTGAAAATCTTTAATCTCTATACGTTTGTAACTGCTGACCAAACCAAAACTGACAACTTTTCTCCTGAGAAACACGAGCTAAATACACGAACCTACTGTTCAAATACGTCATTTGCTTTCACCGATTTCCGGTCGAAACAATTTAGCCACGTCACGATTATGAGTAATCTGGTCACTGATTCAAGCAAAGTTTAAAAATACAAAGATATGACGCGAGTTTTATTGTGATATTTTAAAATCTTGATGACGCACCTCACCCACACCTGGGACGAAACACGGAAAGTAATGCACCACGAACGGTGTTCTCATTTTGTCCAGGATGTTCCCCACCCCAATAAGAAATGAGCAATGACAACGTTTGGAGAGTGAAAGCAAAGTATATGTCATGCAACGATCCGTGTTTGCACTCGAAGACACACTGGTCATGTAGTACACCCATCGCTATATCATCAACTGACAAACATGACTAACGTGAGTGTACAAACATGACTGGTTACAAAAAGGCAAAGAACACCTGAAGGACNCCATCGCTATATCATCAACTGACAAACATGACTAACGTGAGTGTACAAACATGACTGGTTACAAAAAGGCAAAGAACACCTGAAGGACATGTGGCAAATAGGGTTTGCAAAAGTAAAAAGCACACTATTATGAGACATATATTTCCGAGCGGAATGGAATACTGGTAATCTAAAGCCTCAGTTTGCCCGAATAATCAATACATTTTCCATGTCCAGAAGGTAGATAGCAATTGTAAGTAGTTTTCGTCATGTTGAGCAAGTGTGAGGAGAAAATGAATTTTCACGGTCGCCTCTCACTCAGCACTCACAACCAGCAAAATTGTGCTTAGTTAAATGAAAGTATAAAGTTGTATTCTGTAGAATATGATTATGATTATACATATTATACACTACAATATGGTGTAGTACTTTGCGTGACAGTATTATGTTCGAAGCCATAATTTCGTGTACAAAAATATTCCACATGAATCCCTTTTCCTGCAACATTGCATGTATATGAAGTGGTATACATTACAATAATCAATAAAAAAAATTAGTAGGTATTCAGCCCATCATGATTAATGCTTTAATACTTTGGAGATTGAATTTTCTCTGAAACACGACATGAGATAACATATTTTTCGATCATCAAAGAATTTATGAATACTGAACCTTAAAGATAATATATATACATTATATTATACCCAATTATATCCAGATCTAGGCAATACGTAAAGTTTATTTTTTTAAATTGTAATATTGGAAAAATTATTATTACATCAAACATTCCGATTTAACATTAAATATTTGAAAATTGTAATATTCCTTATTACAACTACAACAATATGCTTACTATTTACTAGTAATAATGTTTCTTCATCCTTGCTCATTTTGTCAGGCCTAAATGCAAACATTATGAATCCAGCCTTAGATCTGGATTCGATAAGCGACAACACAACCAATTGGAATGACTTCTATACTATCCATATCCCAAGTGCTTATAAGTATTTTAAGGTATCGATTGAATTTCAATTTAGATTTTTGCAAACCTACAGATGATTTAAAATAATATCTTACTCAAATCAATGGGATCTTATGAATAATCCACCAGGTATATAAATGACTCTCCCAAGGTTAACATTAATCGTCGTCTTCCTCGTAATAACGGTAATAATTACTAGCACTTACAAATACCTCGTCATCCTCTTCACAACTCTCATTTTCAGAATATGATTCGTCAGATTCACCAGTTTCGTCTTCAGAATTCTCACTTTCAGAACCAGAGTGCTCGTCCTCCTCTGAAGAATCCCCATTTTCAGAATCGCTGTCCTCCTCCGAATATTCCTCATTTTCAGAATCGGAATCCTCTCGTCTCCAATTCAAACTGAAGCGAGCAGCACAGCTCTCATTATTTATTGAGTACGGTATCGTAATGGTCACGTCATAGTCTTCATGCTTCTCATCATCCCTAGCGTCCACTAAACCTTTCTGAAAACTTTTTTCGATCATTTCCTCAATAGTCGAACTAATAACATCTTCGTTTGTCGCAGACGGACTCCCCCGCACCAGGGAGTGGACAATGGTCATCAGCTTCTGCTTCATTACGTATAAAGTGGTTTCAACCTCTGGATACTGCATTACGTCGGGGTTTCTCACCTCAAGCCCTGGAGAAATTGATGATGACCAAGGATCACAGTAACTGACCAAAAAGTACGGGGCTTCTTCCAATTCTAGAGCAACTAGCAAATTTACTGGTTGGGGCTCAAACAGCTTTTCAAATTGGATGGAATATTGGCTTCCTCCAGAGTAAGTCAAAGTCTTTCCTGACATTAAGTCTTGGAGTCGTGTTTTAGTTTTGTACGCAAACTTTTTAAATTTACGAAACATCTCTGGCTCCATACTGGCGAGAAGATTGTTCAAAGGGTTGACTGCCTCCAAGATAAAGCAGTCCTTGGACAAAGCTGACCTGTTACAATACCCCCAGTCTCCAAATCGGACGCTTTTTGTATTCAAAACATCAATTGGAATTGTTTCCCAATCTCCACTGCTCCTGCTCCGTTGGAAGGCTAGTTTCAGATAGCTCAACCTTGTGAACATGTCTATGACATGGCTAAATGCTCGGAACATGCTTGGATTACTTTTTCCCTTTTCTTTTAAAGCAGCAGCCACACAAACAAGCTCAATAATTGTGCTTCCCCCACGTACCTTGTCTCCAAAATGGAGTGATCTAAACCAAAACTTTCCAAGTCGGACGAGACTATGAGTAAACGTGTCTTGGCTTTCCATGAAAGCCTTAGCCTCCTCAACTAGGCTGGTGCTATATATTCTGGAGCGTTCTGGAGCTGACAACATTCTCGAACGAATTTCCGCAAGGGGCAAATTTGCTCCAACGAGTAAATCCACGTCAATTTGGTTGGTGAACGTGAACTGAACGCAGCACTTTCCAGACATTTTGATACTGCTCGGAATGATTTTCAAATAGGACGCGTTGCGTAACAGGATACCGCGGAAATCTCCTAGCACGTCTTCAAATGGTGGCTCTTGATTG
The DNA here is from genome assembly GCA_036850665.1 of Dicranocentrus wangi. NCBI lineage: Eukaryota > Metazoa > Arthropoda > Collembola > Entomobryomorpha > Entomobryidae > Dicranocentrus > Dicranocentrus wangi. Next base: position 15,865 of record JAANSN010002709.1, read on the forward strand.
TTGACCACGATGACAATATCAAAGTCAGGTGCTATCACGTCCGTATTTTTCCCCACGCTCCCACCCACCAACCTTCTGGCTATGGAATAATGGGAGTGCTGTTGCAGCATTCGACCTACCTGATATGAGATTCAAAACGTTATTTGTTATAGTCGAAACCAATATTATCCATCGATATTACATGGTAGAATTGTCTAATTCAATCATCATACTTTGTCAACCATTTGTTTTCCTTGCTGGGTGTACCCTTCGGGAGCCTTCAGGCTTTCCGCAGAACTCCCGCAAATTTGCCTCAACTGTTCCAAGTAGCTTTCTGGTACTTATTGTTAGTTCCATGGCGAATGTGTATAATGTCTCAGTCTCGTCTCACCTCGAATATCTCAAAGTGGAAGGCTGTGAAAATCAGTCTACAAATTAACTTCAGAGTGATAATGTTCCACAGAATGATGAACGCGTAAGAAGCTGCATACCAGGTTTGTAATTAACTAATTAAAAATAACAAACCAATTATTCATTCAATATGAATAGTTGGAAGTTGCTATTTACTATTTAGCTAGCACATGGCAAGTGTCGACAATACAATGCCAGGTTTTATAAGAGCTCCACTTTACAGATCCTCGTTCCACACTGATGAAGAATGTGTGATGATGATCATATCCTGCTCTGCTGGCTATATTCATCGGACGTAGAAGGCATGACTGAAATTATATACTACCAAGATAGTTGCAAACCCAGAGAGTTTGAGGTAGGTTCTTAAATGTTGCTTCATTCATCGTGGCATCTGAAATTGAAATGTGAAATTCGCATGAAACCAAGAACGTTGCTTGAACGTTTTGCTCCTACTCTTCTTATGGCATGCATGGATGGAAGACAGATAAAGTTAGCTAAAACCTGAAGGAGATGTGACTTTCGCAATTTTCGCATTGAAAGAATAAACGGGTCGGGTGATCGGGTGTATTAAATATGTACACTTGTAAACACACCATACACCAAACAGCCACCTAGTTTGTGCATGCAACCTGCAACTGTGCACAGGGTATGAAATGAGATGTATTTCTATTTGTATCTTTACAAGATGTACACGCTATGTGGATCTGGTCATTTACCTCCGCATTATTACCACATCATAATATTCATAATTCGTTTTGTTGATTTTATATCCGATTGTTCCTCATTTTAAAAGAGCATTTCAAACTAAATGTCAATCATTGTCTTGGTCCTCATGTCTGATAGTCACTTGCACTTGTAGCGTGTGGAATCCCGGTTTGGTATCACTCTAATTCAAACCGAATCTAACTTATTGTTAGGAACAGCGTTTTATATTATAGCCAGCTAAATCTCTTTCAATTTTAACCCAACCCACTTGGAAATTCTTTCCTATCAATTTGATCACCACTATATATGTAGTTGATCTCGTAAAGCGTTTGCTGGTTGCTGATAGATTGTTTCCCTTCATGCTTGACCAACGAGTTGACGGGATCTGCGTGATTGGAATTAAATACACAATATAATATACCTTAGCAGTAACTTTTAGTGATGAACGTTTCAATTATTTCTTATCTCAGTGTGTAATGATGCAGATACCACAATCCACTCATTGCACGCAAGTAAAAAGTAAAATCCAGTCCGGAGCTCATTCCTGTTTTATAAGTAAAATCGTTCAAGTGGACGCTAGGTTTATTTGCAAGCTTTTAAAATATACGGATCATTATGTTACTCGGTCAAGGTTGTTCCAAGGTTAGTAAGTACTATTTAAAGTATCTGGGCTGCAATATCTTTCCTTTCCAAACCATACTTTGCCCTGGTCCAACACACGGCACGGACACGACGGCGAACTTTTTCCACTTTCCTCTCCAGTTCCGGAACTACTATTACTACTATTGCTATGCATGCTAATTTACCAAAAACTCAATTAATTTCTTATATGCATCTAGAATATAGATACGTGTCGTATGTTCAAGTATGTTAAAGTAAGTCTAATTTATAGTGCCAGCCAACCCACCTTCGATCTAGTGATGAACAGGATTAGCGGATTAAATGGACAAATGCAATGCAGTAATAAATTAAAAAGTAATAATAATAACATCTCTTGAGTTCTTGGAATCTCCTTCCGTCCGAACCCGACCGAATATATATGACTACCTACGTCAAACTGTAAAAATTTATATAGCCATCACGATAATATCAGTTATCCGTTATCCTTTAGGTATATCTCGTTAATTCAGACTTACACAGATCCACTTATCCGATCTGACAATCTACCTTATCGATAAAACAGATAGGTAGTTAACTTGCACCTGCTTGCTATACACTTAAGGAAATTCGTCTCTGCTGTTGGTTTATTACATTTTTATTATTTAATATATTATTTAGTATGTAGTTTACTTTCAAATATGCACAAATTATGCAAAAGTTGCTGGAAAATCGGATTACACGAAGACCATCAACTTCTCCAACCGCCCACTCAAATCAAGAGGCCTAATATAGTTCTCCTCTCCTACAGACAACGACAAAACAAGACTGGTTAATTATTAAATTCAAATCACGTGTTAAACTATTTCAAAATGTCGACGAATTTTGGGGAAAACCACCTGGACGTAGTTGACTACGTTGTGGTGTCAGCGTCTCTTTTAATATCTCTGTCAATAGGAGTATTTTACGCGTTGAGAGCGCGCAAACACGAGAAAGTCGACAATGACGAGTTGTTTACCGGTTCCAGAAAAATGTCGGGCCTGCCTGTGGCCGCGTCAATGGCAGTATCCTCCTTTCCAGCGATTGCTCTGTTGGGCTTGCCTGCGGAAATATACGTATTTGGGTGTCAGCTATACATGATGGTATTGATCATCCCGCTGACCACACCCATCTCAATGTATTTGTTTATTGAAGTTTTGTACAACCTCAAACTAACGAGTGCCTATCAGGTAAATCGATATGAAGCCATGCCTTATATCATAAGATATAATATGCAATCGGGAGGAAGGTACTCAGAAAATTTGGGTACTTCCCTTCACCTTGCAGATATCTGGTCATAAGGTAGCTGATGCATATATGATTGTTGAAAAAGGTAGTTATTTCTCAATGAATAAAGATATCATAAAACCTATTTCCTAACAGTATTTGGAATACCGCTTCAACTCTGTCGCGGTGCGGTATATGGCGTCTGCGGTGTACATCATTCAGAACCTGATTTCCACTGGAATAACCGCTTTCGCCCCAACACTAGCTTTGGAAACGATTACCGGACTGCCTGTGTGGTTGTCCTTGACTGGAATGATCATTTGTTGCATAATTTATACAAGTATAGGCGGTTTGAAAGCAGTCGTTTGGAGCGATGTCTTTCAGTTGGCATTACTGATTATTGGAGTAGCTGCCATAATCATTAAAGGGATTTCCGACGCCGGAGGTTTTGCAAGGGTTTTTGAAGTTGCTGGAGATGGAGGAAGATTAGACCTGATCGAGTATGTATATAGCATTTGAAATTATGTAGAAAAAAATACGACATTTGCGTGTTGTGTTTGTCAGAGAAAACGCTTTATGTATTGTAGCTGGACCGTAGACCCTTTAATGAGGCATAATACCGTGAACCTTCTTCTTGGTCAAGTAACGGCTGCTTTTTTTGTTACTATTAACCAGGGTGTTGTTCAGCGCTACTGCAGTGTACCAACTTATAAAGATGCAATCATGTAACCTACTTAGAAAACTTAAAAATAATTTTATTGTACTTTGATTACACAACTTCAAAGATTATTGATGCTTTTACAGATCGACAGCATGGAGTAGTGTATTTTCTGTGCTCTCCATGACTTTAATAGTTTTCGTGGGCATTGTGTTGTTCTCCGTGTATGCTAACTGTGACCCCCTATTATCCGGCCAAATTACAAATCTGGACCAAATTCTTCCGTTTTTTGTGATTGACAAACTAGCATATATTCCAGGAATGCTGGGTTTGTTCATTGCCGCAATGTTTAGTGCAGAACTTAGGTAATAATTAATACGACGAAAAGCAATAAGTCTCTTTCTAAAAGTCTAATATGATTCGAATTAGCCTGAAGAATGCAAATCTTATTAAACTCTGAAAACAAATCCAGCTCAATTTCATCCATATTGAACTCTTTAGCAGCGGTGACATGGGAAGACTTTTTGATGAAATCTCCACTTTTCAGAGGAATGAACGGCTTTGCTCAAGCTACAGCCTATAGAGTTTTAAGTGAGTGCGAGATGCAGTCCTATCCACATGCAATTTTGAGGCATTTGCAATAATTGAGCAATAATGCGACTTTTGTATTTTTAGTTATCATATACGGAGCGATAATTGGTGCCCTTGCACTCAACGCAAAGAATATGGGAACTATTTTCCAAGCGTCTGTCACAGTAGTCACATCCATGGCTAGTATTCAGGGGTCGGTTTTCTTTGTAGGAGTCTTTATCAAGTTTGTCAATAAAATTGTGAGTGGGTGTGCATGCGTTTATAATCACGACTACATTAAAGTCAATATATTATTACAATGCATATAATTATGGGGTTTAAATACAGGGAGTTATTGCTGGCATGCTTGCTGGAGTCGTCGTAGTCGGAACTTTTAGTGTAAAATCATTCATCCTCCAACGGAAATACGTTTTCCAAACTATACTTGAGCTGAGCACTGAGGGATGTCCAAATGATCTGTGGAACAGTTACAGGAGTAAGGCCATTTCACCCAAGTCAGAGATGATGCCTGTGTCTGAATTGTGAGTTAGGAGTAGGAGAACCTAATTTGCATGTAGTTAAATTGTGCATTTTAAGTCTAATTTTTATATAATATGCACATGCATAGAGACTGGCCTGACAGGTTGTTTACCTTATCGTACGTCCTGTATCCGTTTATTGGGACCATTGTAACAATTACAGTAGCAGTAATTGTTAGTCTACTAACTGGAGGTACTGCCTGCCACCAGCGTAAATGCTGCAGTATTATGATTTCTAGAAGAAATAAATGTTTTCATTCTTCAACATGGGTTTGGCTTTTCTATAGGAAGAAAAAATGCGGAGTTTGTGAAGCCGGAGTATTTACATGAACTAGTGAGACCGAGACCTAAAAAGTAAGGGGGATACGATTGGAAGTAGTACAACTCTTATTTCTTTTTATCATTAATAAGGCAGGTTATCTGAATAAATATCGAAAATATATGATATTTTAAATAAAATGGAACTGTTGTGTCCGCACACATTTGACTGATTTGTGACTACCAACTACCACTAATGTTAAAAGCTGCATGGGGAAAATGAGCACGCCCCAATACCACGCGTCCATCCTCGTCGGTTTCAAACCTTATTTCAGGTTTTATCGGAACATCAAACCTCATGACAGTTTCAGTTATTGCTGTTTAATTAAATTTATAGCGGCGATTGAATCGATTCCGAAATGAAACGAGGAGAATTCAACGTGCAGTGAAATGAAACATGGGAGTGACTAAACAGGTCGAAAGGTTGTCGCATACTCTTTGTACATCAAAACTACCCAAGACGTATCCGAAGACTGGAGCAGACACCAGAAAAACTTTTACTGGTGGGAATTCTTCAGAATATCGAACTGATATTTAAAGAAACATTTGAATGGATTTGTCATGAGATGAGGGTGTACACAAATGAACCACCTGAGAATGGCTTTTGTGATATTCTATGCAACAACCCCGACATTCTTTGGTGCACCGTAACGAAAACTCCAATTCATGGTTAGACCCGTTAGACACAGTAATTTTAAAGCACAAATGATTTGTAAACCAAACCACTTTACGATTTGGTGAAGGTAATCTATCACAAATGTTTCTTATATGACTTCGAGATTCCTTCCTCTGGGTAATCCCACTGTTGGCGTGTTCCTGTCTCGGGATTTAGATTCAATAATTTCTGAACGGGAAGCCGCGGTGGTGCAGGACTGGCTGCTACAGGTGAACAAATCGTTTCACGTAATGAGAGATATAGAAATGAAGTCCACCACACTAGTGTAATGGGTGGACTGTGGGGAGCCAGAAATGATCTACTTGGGCTTCGTGCACAAAAAAATAAATCCAAGATACTTGAACACAGCAAAGACAAGCATTATCAAAGATACGGTTCAGTTCAGACCAAGCTAAATATTTTACATTACCAAGTTTATCAAAAACACAAAAAGGACTTTGTCGCTTTGTAGCTATCATTGTGAATATACCGAGAAGAAACAATGGTTCGCCCGTTTCCGACAAAGAGTAAATGCTAATGACTTTGCCGGAAATCCCGTACTTGTAGGTGGCGCGTGGTCGGCCCAAGTGTGTCCCGTGTCTTGTAGGCCCAGTTATGGAAAAGATTGGACGTACTGCTAGGATGCTTTGCTGAGTTGCAATTTAGTTATATGAATTACTTTAAATACTATAACAGTTTTTAGCGTAGTAATAAAATTAAATAATTACACATTTTTCATGATGGCATTCGACTCATTAAGTTTTTATTTCATATCATA
>JAANSN010002710.1:0-22324 GCA_036850665.1 Dicranocentrus wangi
TGGCTTGTTTGTTTTGGAGGGCAGACTGGAGTTCGGGTGACACGATGGAATCTGACCCCGGAGCGGCTAGCACTGCCTGTGCTGCTACCAAAATTGCTAGAAACTTCAGCATTTTTTCAGAAGTTAGTTGTAGAAGTGGTTAGATACACTAGTTAGTATTGCTTAGTTGTAGATGTTTGAGGTTTGTATTTCGAGTTGAGACTGGTATGATTTCCAACTGGGAGTTCTGGCTTTTTATACTAAACTCAGTTTCAGGAAGCATTGACGTTGCAACGGAAGAAGGTTTTCCACCTGAAGTTACTGATAACCCTAGGTTGTTGCTTATGAATGAGTAAATTAATCAAATTACGTTTCTCACCTGGAACTTCCCAGCCTAAATCTCCATAAATCCTCCTATGTGCACTGGCAAAACATGAACACTTGTTTACAAATAGGATACTGATAACATAATCTCGTCGGTGGGATGTTGCTCCTTCATGAGAACACTTCATTGAGTTCGATCAACTATCACTCATTCCTGTGCTACCTGAAACTCATTATGCTGGTCAAGAGGTATGCTCTTGGAGTGTCTCCAGAACTGCAAAAGGACTGAAATGGCGGAGTTTGAGGTAAAAGCTGAATGAGTTATATACACATTTGCGCATGCATTGCAAGTATTAGCTGTCGTCGCATTAGGAGTGGCGATGAACTTCAGTCCGTTATTGGGCAGTATAATTTTAAGCATCGATGCCGTTGTCGTTATGCGTATTAGACATTTCCAGTCGGCACAATGGCGTTGTATCTATTTGTCGTTGACCCATCATCGTGAATCACGCAAATACCTGTACTTCGACTTCGAGTCACATGTGAAATAATCCTTGTTCACCAAATATCAAAAATGTTTACTCCAGAAACTTGTTTTTCTCAAGATTTGGTACGCATTAAAAATGCAATACCCGAAAATATTTTGAGAGCTTAAAACAAAGTAGGTAGGTAAGGTTCGGTTAGGTCCAGTGAAATGTGCAAATGAAATGTGCAAAAGATGAATATTAGAAATGATGCATGATGCGGTATGATGTATGTATATGTATCTTTATCTCCCAGACTCTGTACAACATGGAAATTATGAAAGTTGAAAAAATGACAAGTACACGCTTGACTGATTTTGCTTTGAGTTGGATGAAACGCTAGATGTTTTTTTATTCAATCCATTTATCACCAATCTTTGATATTTCTACGTTTTTGTGTTGAACTTTTTTCCTTTGGACATACCGAGTCGTGATCGAAAATGACTAAAAAGTATTCTGATTGTTTTTAAACAGCCAACTGTGAGTCAGTCCTACGAGAGATCTACGTGGGAAGAAAATCTCTGAAAAACCAAAACTCAAAAGCTGGACAGTGGACAGAGGTGGATCGATGTTTAGGCAACGATTTCAGGGATGACCTTCTCGACCTTGTCGAAGGTGATGGGTTGGCCTTCAACGATTGGGATGCGCTCGGTCATCTTTGGGGTTTCGAAGGTCTTGAATTCCTGCAAAGCATAAATTTGAAAATTAAATCCTGACACGAAGTCATGTAGACGCTAATCTGGAAAATATATGTTGGCTATATATACTTACGTTGACATTATCGAACATCCTGTTGTATTGGACCTTCTCGTTGTCGAAGTAAGTGGGGAACATCCTGTTGTATTGGACCTTCTCGGTGTCGAATTTGTTGAAGTAGGTGGGGAACCTCTTGTTGTATCCGTTTCCGTAAATGTAACGGGCAACAAATGGGTTGTACTTGTAGACTTCAGGGTAGTAGTAGTTCTTGTAGGTCTGTTCTCCATAGACTTCTGGGACAACATACTTGTTGTAGTTGTAGTACCTTTCACCATAGACGGTCTCTAGGGACGTAGGTCTCATCGACAGTTGACTTTTCGTAGGTGGTGGGGTACACGTGGTTGTAGATCTTGTCCAAAATGTTCTTGTTCAAAAAGACTTGATCGTAGTATTGCTTGTAGTCTTGGTTGTAGACGGTGGGGTAGTAACTATCACGTTGACCATAGACGAATGGGAAGACATTCTTGTTCCTGTAGGTGTAATCTCCACGAACATAGTCATCTCCGTATGGGGTCATGGTGGTGGCATCATACTTGAAGAGAGTGACGATGGGGTAGATGTACTTGTAGAAGAGTCCAGCATCGGCAAAGTACTGGCGGAAGGTAGGGATTTGCCAGAAACGTTGGAAGTAGACGGAGGCGACATACTTTTGGAAGTATGGGTAGGTCCAGAATTGACGGAAGTAAGGAAGGGTGTAGTACTCACGGAAGAGGGGAGTCAGAATGATCTCTTCGAGGCGGAGGACTTGTTGGTCGACAAAGTAGTCTTGGATGTACTTTGGTACTTCGTAGTCTCCGTAGGTGAATCTCTCAAGTGGGTAGCCCAACTTGTGCTTCATGGTCATCTCGGTTTGGACTGGACGGTTGAACTTAAGCATGGACTTTTCCTTGCCCAATTTCAACAAGTCCAATTCCTGGCTGGCCACAGCGGCCACCAACAAAGCGGCGACGATCTGCAAGAAAAATTGAAAGTAATATTAAGATTTTTGAATGGAAAGGACTTTGAAGAATTTCTTGAAAGCATTTTTGGTAAATTTCTGGGAAACTTACGAAAACTTTCATGTTGAGGAGTTACTGTTTAGTCGTGAGAGAGGAACAAGTTTGTTTTTCCAATCGCAATCAGAAGACGCTGACTGAGACGTTCGTCTTCCCTTTTATACTGATTTTGCTGACTCCAGCAAATACGTTGGTCTATATTTGCAGCCAAATCCACTTTCCTTCTTCCGTACATTGTATCCAAGAAAAGAGAAGTTTAAAAAATGCTCATTTTATATAACCAATTCATCCATTCAGGTCAAATAGAACATCCAGTTTTTCTTGTTATCTTCAGCAGCATCAATTTTATTATCTTCTTTGCAAAAAATAAGGTGACAGTAGGACACTCGTCGTAAACTATGGATGGTTACATGAGGTGATGGGATTTGCACGACCTTTCCTGCTCTTGAGAAACTGGACGGACCACTCACCGACCGGGTGGATACGAGCATCTTCTTCTTTCTGGTATCATCTCCAGCAGTCCAGCTTCAGTCAGAAGTCCAGTTTTCCAGTAATGGACTTACTTATTCTCCGAAATGAATAGGTAGGCTGGCAAGCGAAAGCGAAACCGCACATTGCATAGGCACAGTTCATTGCACGCAACCTTATCTTCAATAAGCTCCTGTTATTTAGTGCACACGCCTCCCAATCTACGGTAACCCGTGACCTTCATATACATGTCTTGTACCTATAGTGTCGGAAAATTTCCTTAAATGGTACGAGTGTCTGTATGTATATATAGGTTGTGCGTTGTAAAGATTTTGAACCTTTTATGAAATCATATTTTGCACATGAATAATATGCATGCATAATATCCGTGGACTTTATGGCTAACTTTAAATAATTTCTTATCATACTCATATCATCATGAATTAGAGTAATGAATGCAAACTGAATAATTTCGCGTTTCAAGACGAGTCTGCAACTGTCTGCGACCTTTAACCAGTATACACGTTCTTTCTGTAACTGATTACCCTGATCAGACGTAAGTAACTAAGCTTCAAAGAGATGCGTTTTGTGTACAAAGTTTAGATTTTGAAGGTGCCCCTGCTGCAGTTGGATACGACCGTAAATGTTCATTGTTGACATTGACAAAGTCACTTATTTTGACTTTCTGTCGTGATTTTGCCATCAAACGGGTAAAATACTTGGAAATCGCGGATTAGTGTAAAAGGTGACGTGTGATGTGGTTGATAAATGAACATTGACCGAAAACTAGTTCTCCGAATTTCCTGTGAGGAATTCTGATCAGTCATGTAGTTAGTTGTAAATTGTAGTAAGTGTAATTGCATGTATTTATGTCGGTTCATTCAACAAGTGCTCGAGAGCATATCCTTATCTTTCGTCAGATCAGAGCGATTATGTATGCTAACCCGACACCTAACAATAAGTACATTGCATATAATATGTTATCGATAAAAAATTCCAGATAATAATCAGGAGCACTACTTGTGAGCCACTTTCCGAAAACTTATTCTATCACCTTCTATGCCTACTTGCTTGGTAACCTATTTATGACACACCTCCTACGCCTACGTAAGGTACGGTAAGGTATTAGTCTAATTGTAGGTAATTGCAATTCCTGTTGGAGTGTTTCATGTGAATGGAACAATCGTGGACATTTTTAGTGCAGGAAATGACGCACTTGATCGTATTTTCCTATCATGAGCGCCTGATTAAAATCTGCAAATTGATGGTTGGGAGATATGTTTTTACTAGTGACAGTTGATATGTTTGATTATTATATGAGTTTTGAATTCCAAAGTAGCATGTATAATTGCCAGAATTCTCTTGACAAAACTATCACAAGTACTTTAATATTGGTGTAGGTGTAAATGTGAAACATGTTTTCTTGTTTGTGACACCAACTTGGTGTACGTTATTGATGCGGTTGTACCAAGTATACTTTAATGAGAAGGGAATTCAAAACTTTCGCACAGAATATGATTATAGACATTGAAAAATATGAATTGCTAGGAAATTTTTTCATATAACGCATAAAACACCATAATATGCATTGTATTAAATCCAATAATAAACAATGTAGCGGTCTCAAATAAACCATATATCACCTCGCCAAAGTAGTAGCACCACATGTAGCCAAAAGTAAAATGGATTCAAGTATTTCGAGTGTGATACTGCACCCAATTCTAAAACTATTTATAAATTGCATTATAATCTGGAAATATTCAGCAAACCATACAAATATGGATAGTCCAGAAGGTTCCAACAGAAGCACATTTCAAGCCATTAATTTGCTAAGCACATGATATTTCTCAAACACTCCACACGTTTTGCATGATTATCAAAAAATTAGGACAGGTTTCGTTCATCAGCGGTATCTTTACACTACAAAATTTTCCATTTGTCGAATGTCCCTGTACAAAGTTCAATTCAGTAAAATGGTCCCATCCGAAATTCATCCGGAGGAGGATCCCGAATTTCTTATATACTTTTCACTTTCCCCACAAGCCAGTGCTGAAAATAATGCATTCTACTTCATTCATGAAAATCTAGGTGGGCTGTCCTACTCCGGGATACCTCTTTTCTGGGAAATAATAACTGGAATTGTTCGAATTCTATGTAAAACTTGTCCACCACGCGCGGACGATCCCACAGTCCTTCGGGACATGGCTGACTTGTCGCAAATCACAGCCAAATGGTTCGGTTTGCACCGAAACCTTCACCAACTTCAGGTGACTCGGTCAGGTACTAAAAAGTCGGACAAGTGTGTCATTGACATTGCTGGCCCACGAGATGATTACATGTGCAGAATGGACGTTTTAGCAACAAAGTTCAATTTGAGCCTAACCTATTCGCCGTTACAGGTCCTCGGGGCTAGGGATATTATGGCTCAAGTAATGTTCGATGAAGCTTCCATTTCAGTCCATTCAAAGAACAAACATTTTCCCAGATTCAGATACGACGTGCCCGGGTCAGCACTTCATGTGAAGTCATTTGGCTTTATAATTGCTTATCGGGTGACATCTCAAAACAACCTTACCGCCATGACCCAACCCTTTCAGGTAACCGTCTGGATAGCAATCATTATCTCCCTCCTTGTAATGCCAGTTGCTTTATTCGCCACAACTTGAGAAAGGCAAAAGAAACCCCAGGGGGGAAGGTGCTTGATAATTTATTTCGAATGGGGATTTCTCTCCTTTGCGTCATTACTGGACCAATGCTCGGAATCCGTAAGACGTCTCTTCACCACCTACCAGGTATCCTTTCTCTGGCTCACCTGGAACTTTTTCTGTCTAATCATAATGAAATGCGTACGACGGTCAATTGTTCTCGTTTTTGACAACCCTTGAGAATCCCACAACCCCGGAAACTTTGGAACAACTATCTATGAGCTCACTCCCGGTGACGACGTTTGCCACAAAGTATGTCCAAGCTGAAAATGGGAGCACTGTTGGGATTTCCCAACTAGACGTAATTTTAAGGGAAAATCTTGACTCGGGTGTTCCAGAATACTACGGAATCACTGTCGAAAAAGCTTCATTTCATATCAACTAGGGGAAAGCATGTGGCCCTGTTAGCTGTTCAACTTTTACGTAATCATTGTGAGGCGATGGTTTCATTGTTGTCGACAATGAAGACAACATCAACATTTTTGGATCAGTAATCCATTTGGTTGAAGATAGAAAGGTGATCAAGCAACGTAAACTGACGGGAATTGTCATGCTGGAGGGATGGCTCCTCAGAAAATATTACTTGAGCAGGTTATTTCAAAGGATGCTGGGGCAAATTGGGGAAGCCGCTTGGCAGTTCTTTGGTCCACTAAGTTACTGCAATTTCAGAAGCAGAGCATCCTCGTTGTGCAAGGGGTGGGCGGATATGTAAACGAAACGGAAGTTGCAATCAAGTTGAAATATAATATTATTGGGTATCTCCGTACCAGGTTAACGAGTGGAACTCGAGATGGACCCGCACCCCCTTTGCCTATTCCCCTCAAGGTTTTTGAAAGTGTAATGAACTTGTGGTGGATCATGTGGATAATTATGATTTGTGTTTTAATTGGAGAAAATGTGTGTTTTCATTTTGGAATGAGGCGAGCAATGTAATAAAATTAGAGGTGAGTTAGTTGTGGTTTTGAACGTATCCTAAAGATTTATTCGGTAGCTGCAGCTACTTTGAAGGACATAATGTTCTTCACTTGCCTTTTATCTCGGTGACCGTTGTAGTAAAGCTTCTCAAGAGCAACAACAATGAAACCCGCCATCAGCAAGCTGGCACCTAATGTCACGACATTTTGAATTAAACGAAAGGAAATGGGAACCGGTCCAACGTCATCATTGTCAACACGGCTGTGGCCGTTGTATTTGGCAATGTATCCAATCAAATTGTGAGTTGATTTTGTGGCGTCAAGTCCCGTGTTTCTATCTTTCTGAAACCGTTTCAAGCTATGGAGCTGCTTTTTCATTAACTCGTTCCTGTTCCAGTAATCCATCAAGCCGCTTTCCAAAGTTTGCCATAATACATATTCCAAGGAATTCAGCAAATGGGATTTTTTCACGAGAAAGGCTTGATAACTCACAAAATTGGTGCTTTTCCTTTTGGCAACTTTCAGATTCTGAATGTAGTGTAAACTGGGTTGAATCGTGTTAACCTGTTCTTCTGTGTCAAACACGCAAAATTCTGATACCCCTTCTGAGCTCATTTGAAGCATAATAGTTTCCCAGGATTGCGTCTTGTTTACGGTTGGAAAGAACCTCATGTTTCTCTCAAGTGCACTATAATATCCTGGAACAATTGACTCCCTTCTTTGGCCTTAGCAGGGGTTGAAGTTGAGGTGAAAACTGGCGAGTTCCATTGCCAACTGTTGTGAAATACGTTGCAGTGGTCACTATAGGGTATCCCCTGTCGCCAAGTTCGGGCAGCGTGTCAGGAGCCTGAAAATCACTGTCTGACGCCAAATACGAGAATAATTCGCCATCATATGCGTTCATCATTATTAAACAAAAAACATTCCAGAGGAGCCACAACGACACAGGACTGTCCCGAAACTAGCTGTCGACGAACTGATTCCGAGTGCTGATCCAGGAGCAACGCGAAAGATACAAATAGCCATTCCGAATACACTTTTATATTTAACTTCTTAACTCGCCGTAATTGCGTGATCATGATTGCAACAGGGACGGAAATGATTGTTGCTCCAATGGCAATCCAAACGGTGACCTGGAAGGGTTGCGTGATTGCCCCTAAATTGCTCTGTGGCACGTCCTGTATGATGATAATGAATGAAAACGTGTTAAACACGAGGGAGGGCAGAGGAATATCATAGTTGTAGGTTGACACAGATCTGTACACGGCCAAGATTGATGTGAGAGTTTTGTCCAGTCTCACTTTTGTCATGACATGACTTTTGCCCACCAGCAGGGACGAGATAAGGGTAAACGTGAAATTTAGGGTTTGCTCAATTGTGGCAATATTACACTGCATTGGGTCTGATAGCAAAAATACTCCAAAGGAACACGTTCGTTGTTTCTGACCTTCAATTTGAGATCCAGCAAGGTTCAGTTTTAGACCTGAATCCCTAATTAGTTTTCTCGAGAGTTGAAGCAGGTTTTGAAAGTTTAGGTTGGAACTTGACATGAAAGCACTTCCCGATCCCGACTCGGTTCCAGTTAACATCCACAGTTCTCCAGAAGAAGCGAGAAATAATGGTAGACCAGAGTAGGGAAAGGTGTATAACTTATTTATTACGCTTTTTATGGCGACCGTATCGTTAACACCTTTTGAAGATGAAAAGTAAACGATGACAGACGGACTTTCGACTGGATGAACTATATCCTGTCCTTGTACCCTGGATTTGTTGAGGGCTCGAGATGCAACTTCACGAAAGGCAATTTGACACAGAAACTTTGAAGGGTTTAGGTGCAATTTCAAACTTTGGTTTTGCTTTTGAATGGAAACAATCATATTCCGAAGAAAATCGTCTTTCAGTATGATTTGAGGTGAACTGTGATAATAACTACTTCTGAGAGTATGATACAGCTTGATAGGCTTTTCTTCTGTGGTTTTTAATTTATTCGTTTTATTGCCAGTTCCCCGAAATTTCCAGAGAATGGTACAATCTTTAAAGAGTGCAAGTGTTGGGTCTAAACTAACGTGTGGATTAATAAATGCTACATCTGATGGATACTCTGTACAAGATGAAGTTGCAAATATTAAAATATAGAAGAACATGATAAACTCAACTGAACGCGTCACAACGGAATTAAAAAGGCGGTGCATTGCAATGGAAACTTGTGTCACAATGTTCTACAAATACTCCGAATCTTAACATTTTTTGGTATGTAGACATGCGTCACGGAACGATTCCTTAATTGTCCATCGTATATGTAGACCACCAATTTAACTAACAATATGTAAACTAGGTAGCTGTAACCTATATTGACAACAACTCCAGATAATAGCGAAAAGCTTTTTAAAGTAGCATTTAGCGCACACGTGTGTAAAGCTATATAAATTATTGTATTGTGCTACAAATATTTGTGATAATGATAGCATTAAACCCATTACGAATTACTACTACGTAGTTTTGTTATGTAATTATTAATAGTTACAGCCAAAGTAGACTATTGTATGGTTATAAATGTAATTGTGAATTCTCCTTCTACATTCCAGCATTTCCAGCCGCAGCCAACCCAGATGGCCAGTCTAGACATTGCGTTGATACATTCAAAATTGCGTTGGCATAAAACGAGCCGCTTTTTATTTTTCTGTACAATTTATGTATGAAAATGGTACGTCAATAAATTAAATTGTATTTAAATGCCCAAGTTGGACAATCGAACCTCCTGAACACGAATAAAATATGTTTCATCAGACCCAATACGAAAGTAAGCGGGATTTCTTGTAAATCTAAAGCATGCTAATTCAATTATCAGGAAAATCGTTGAACAAAGAAGGATTGCAATACAAAATTTTAAAATACTTTCAAACAGGTAAATAGATATGGCACAGGGCCGAGTCTGTTCATTATGAGCACGCCCAAACCTATTTGCCTGGAGTAAATATCCTACAAAATTGTAGTCTGGACGTATTGTAACATCCGTCACCGTCGTGCTGTTTTTCAAATGGCCACCACTATCGTATTTCCGTTTCCACTGAGTTATTCCCTGCAACTTTATCTCCAGCAAGTAATTTTTCAACCAGAAATCCCTTAGTCCGGATTCCGTCACTTGCCACATTATCTCCTGAAGACGATTTGAAAATATGGACTTTCTCAATAGCCACGCTTGCACTGCAATGAAATTTGTGATGGATTTTCGCTTAATCACTTTTCGATTTTCTGCCAGATTTAAAACGGGCTCGAGAAAGTTGATAAGATTCTCCTCGTCTACAAGTGCAAATCCTCCAAATTCCTCAATATTCACTTTAAAAACTTCGGCAACATATGAAGCAGGTGATGCTCTGGGCGAGAGAATAAAGTGGACTTTGGTCGCCAGTGTTTTATAATAAGACGGCAGTGAAATGTTCATAGTCGCACTGGTTTCCTCTGGGACTAAAAGAGATTTCAGTTCTGAAACTGGTTGTATGCCACCATTCACCGTTTTAAAGTAAAAGTAGGCGAATGTCACTATCGAGTAATGATTCAACGCTAGATCTCTCAAAGTTTCTGGGGTTGGGGGATACGTTTCTAAGGCCAGGAACGAGAAAAGTTGGCCATCGTAGGCGTTCATAATGATTAAGCAGTAAAAGTTCCACGTTATCCAAAGCCCACATGTGAGGTACGACTTGAAAAGGTGACTAACCGAGTCTGTGCATTGGTCAAAGGAGGAGGCGAAACAGAGGCAGAACCACTTCCAATACTTTTTCACATTTAGGCACTCCCTCGACTTTTCCGTGGACACGAGTAAAGCAAGCGGCATTGCAAAGCTGGAAAGAATAATAGCCGTCCAAACGGTGATTTGGAAGGGTTGCGAGATCGCACCAAGGCGTCTCAAGGACCTATCGTGTGTCACTATGATGAAGGAGTACGGCTTGTAAAGCAGGGATGGTATAGATATTCCTGTTCGAAAGGGCAGAATTAGCGACCCTCCAACGGCAATTTCTGACACAATATCAATGGCTAGGACGTCTTGTAATTCGAGCGTAAAGTCTACAACGGTGACGTTCAACATGCCCGTTACTGTTTCAAAGAGACAAGGCCGAACTGGTCCGGGGCTGAAGTGCTTCACTCTGACATCGTAACAGGGCACCTTGTTTAAAGCACCGTAATGAATTAAATGTACACCATGCAGATTTCTCTGCAAATCCCTCCAGTAAATAGAAATGTCAGATCTTGTACGTATTTCTACCGGAATACGAATCTTGTCAGGGGATTTGCACCATTTGCAGGCTAATAACAGCGTTCCACTGGTATCCAACAGGATATGAACTCCAGAGTAAAATGAAGTTTTTGAAAAGTCGTTCATTCTCAATTGATAATATGAAGTGGAAAAGTACACGATGAAGTGAGGATTCTCCAACTGCAACAATAAACTTGGGGTCAAAAGTTTCACTTCATTTTGAACAAAAGTGACCTGGCAGTCACTAAATTTGGTGAAGAATTCGGAGGACGTTTTTCCTCTCCTTGCATTTGCTTCTATGAGAGAGTGGTTATTGTATAAGATCTGTACAGATTCAACATAGTAATCAGTTCGCAGTTTGTTATATACAGTTAGGGAGCTANTATATACAGTTAGGGAGCTATTAAAACCATTGGCTTTCCTTTCGTAACCTTCCCATTTCCACATTTGCTGACAATCGCGAAACACCTTAAGTAATGGATGTGGGCTGAAGCTGAACGCTGGTGTGCCATACTCGGTGAAGGCTAAATGCTCGGAGGGGGCTTGTAATGCAAAGACTAAAAGTGTTACCGGGAGCTGTTGTAGGCACTTCATTCTGAGAGTGTATGAACGACATTGTATGGACACGAATAGCTCCAGAATCCACGAAGCTTGATAGCTCCAGAAAATGGTAAACTTGCTGAAACTGTAATAGGGCCAAATTATCCATTGTTTATGAACAACAAAACATCAAAGTGTACACGACATTTAAACACAGATAAGCACCTTAATTTGAATTAAATATGTAGTTCTTTTTTACAAACTTTAAAATTGTGTATCTAGTGAATATTTCATAATGGCTCGGGACATTTAAAAACTTTTGTTAGTGGGGTTTGTGATACTCATGAAACATGTATTCGGTTAAACGGGGAAATTTTTGAAAACAATACAAGTCTCACAGAGTTTTGCTAAAATTAGTCTGCTTGGCCCAAAAACAATAATCAATAAAATGTCTGTACAATTATTCGACGTGGCATGACCCGCCGTTGACCCTTGTGTGGTTCAACTATCGCCACTATCGGACAGGCGACACAGCTAATCTTTTTTGCTGTTCATTGAGTTGATTGCATACTTGCCAGCGGATGACGTGGTTACGACGTGTATCCCTTGTGCATATATATGTATAAGTTTATTTGTATTTGACAGAACAGGTGCATCATGATATGATGCATGAATTTTTGGTTGAATCTTGCTTGACCAATACTCTCTGCTCAGGTAAGGGAAGAAATCTATGTGGGTCGGACTGGGTGGAATTATATTTGCAAATTTGCAATCTGAGATTTCAGTGGATACAGGTACAATATGGGTTGGAGGGATAAAAATAAGGACAAGACGGATAAGCCGAAAAAGGAGAAGCCAGTAAAAGTGAAGAAGGACAAGAAAGGGAAAAATAAAAATGCAGACTTGGAGAGTACAACCACGTGGGAAATCGAGGATACGACGACGGGAACGGAAGCCACTGCCACCGATGTCTCCCCAACACCCACGGATGTCGAAGGGACGGATATAGAAGATGTGGTCGACGTTAAAGTAATCGTCATACAGGGCTATCAAGGTTTATTTAGTCATAATCACTATGAAAAAAATAATAATATTTTACATTTTCCATATATGATGATTTCTGTAGGAGCAAAACAGCGCGGATGGACTAGACGAGAGGAATGAAACGGAGAAAGAACTGTTTCAGCTTATGAAGGCCGGGAACAAAATGGGAATGAAGGAACTACTGAGATCCAATCGGTCAAAGATTGACATCAATAAAAAGGATGGCGACGGCGTCGACATTCTAACTAGAGCGATTGAAGACGGGAATGAGAAGATGGTCGACCTCATTCTCAAAATAGATCCGGCAAATATTGACACTAGCGAAGCTCTCTTAGGGGCCATCCAGGCGAACAATATGAAGCTCCTCTTGAAGCTACTTGACTTCCAGGATAGTAAGCCACAGTAAGCAGAACCTACTTGAACTATCCTTTAGAAAACTTTGTGTAATTACTATATCGACTCCGATTTCACGGCAGTTTTTTCACTTTCCCAGAGAACCTTCGGTGGCCGCCAGCCAGAGCGAATTAACCCCAAAAAAGAAAAAATGGTTTGGAAAGAAAAAGGGTCTCATTGAGTCTGGCAGCAACAAATATGGTAAGTTTTTATTGCATTCTGTTTTGCCTGTTTCCTTGGTCGGACTAGAGAATAACTTTGCCTTCCAGGAAGCGTGATCACTCCGTTCGGAATGGCTGCAGCTTGTGGTCATTATGAGATAATGCAGGTGCTCTACAACCGGGGAGAAAGGATTCCTGAACTCCATATGCCAAACTGTAAATGTAGCGTTTGCCGAAGGTATTTCTTTTATAATGAATATGAGCTGACTTGGGTCCTACGACAAAAATGACCCAAGACCTAAAACTCCTTTCTTTTTGCTGACTAGTCAAACTCGAGATTTGGAAATCACTAACGCCCGGATAACAACTCTAAAAGCGAAGGCAAATCCAGCGTATATGATTTTCATGGCAGGACAGGACGGCTCATTTGACCCCATTCACGAATGTTTTGAACTCACTGACACGTTGGGAAAGTGTATAGAGCTGGAGCCCGAATTTGGCCAAGCGTACACGGACATCTTGGAGGGTGTACAAAAGTTTCCGGTGGACCTGTTGTGTAATAATAGTACTGAAAAATGTTTTTCTAAATGCTCATTCCGCAGTTAAACGATTAGGATTTTACATTTTATGAAATAACATAGCAATGTGCCGTTCAATGGAGGAAACCAAAACTTTTCTGAAACCCCGAGAGGGTTATGTTGGGCCGGATGTTCCTTACCCAAGACTGTCATACGCTATTCAAAAGAAGCAAGTCGCATTCGTGGCCCATTCTAACGCTCAATATGTATATTGGAACGCTCATTACAACCAAAAATGAAAATTCATTGGTTTTGTGAAAGTATGCCTTAATTGTTATGTTATAGCTGATGGAGCTGGAATGGACTGGAGAACACTGGAATCCTAAAACCTTCTACGAAGAGATGCAAAAACACCTCGTTACTCTTCTGATCATAGTACTTTCTCCGATTATCCAATTCTTCCTCTACTTTGCGACCTTTTGTTGCAAGAGTGTAGGCCCCATTAAAAGATTATTGTCACCAGTGAACCGGTTCCGTAGTAAGCTTGGTGCGTACCTCTGGTTTTGCGCGTGCCTGTTTTTCATGGCCATCGAGGAGCGGGCTGAAGCGGATATTCAGCCTCAGACCGAATGTGCGTAATAGTACATAATCATATTTTTAAAAAATGCAAAAAAAAAATTGTTTTGAACATGTACGTCTGATTGGGAGTTTCCCCTCACATTTAATCCAGACGTCCGCCTCATAGTTGGGGCCTTCGTGTTCAGCTTCACGATATCCACGATCCGCCTTTACCTTTTCGATCCTGGAAGATTTTGGAAACGGAAGTGGAACATTTATGATTTGGTCATGTTGGTTCTGTTCTGGATCGCAATAGTGTTTTGGCTTATGTGCTTCCTTCGACCGGTGACAAATGATATTAAAACTTTAGAATTGAATGGGAGTTTTACGTGTTAAGTTTTATTTCATGTAATTTTCATTGGAATTTTAGAAGCCTCAACAGCTCCGAAAGATGCTCCCTGAAACTGATCCCCTACTTCTTGGAGAGGTTTTCTTTTCGTTGGCTACAGTAATGGCAATCAGTCGACTCCTTAAAGCATTCGCGATCCACCCGCTTTTAGGACCCTTGCAAATATCAATGGGGAGAATGATTTATGGATTCAAATCATACATAATTTTTTTTGCTATCGTCTATCTCACCTTTTACCTGCGTAAGTCAACAAGTTTAAAAATCAATCGATGGATATAACTCTCCCGCAGTCTGGATGGTTCATTATGCTATTTTGCTACTTGCAGCGATTCAAATGCTCGTCCGGCCGTATAAAAACGTTGTAGAGATTAAAGACGGGAAGGAGCTGAAACAAAAAGTCGACATACTCTCGGTTGGGGATTCCATAAAAGCGATGCATTTTGAAGGATTCAAATCCGCCGACATGGAAATTCGCACGCCCTCCAAGATATACTCTGTCAAGGGGAAAGTGGAAAGGGTGGAAAATCCACAAGAAACGACACAAACATTTCTCCACATTATTTGTGCCGGTATTAGTGGTTAACCATCGTACGTATATTTTATTCTTTATGAATACTCACAAAATTAAATTTTTGCGGGTTTGCAGCATACATCATTCTTAGTTCCTTCTTGGGAGGAACGTTAAGCGGCCTGATGGCCAACGCCAAGGAGTCTGTGGAGGATGCGAAAACCAATGAATTTAAATATATTCGGTGTCAAGAGTGGCTGTACCATATCCAAGACAATTACCTCGCCCCTCCATACAATGTGCTTCCGAATTCCTTTGGTTGCTCCTTCTTTTGGTCGTGGTGTATGCCTTCCAAAGGTGGACAAGATGCGGGCTGCGACTTGGAGCAGTGTTGCTACGTGCGAGACGTGGAGTCTCCAACGGAGATGCGGGTTAACAGAAGAAAATACCCACACTTGTTACGCCGCCTGTTCCAGCGATACTTTCAACACAACAGGTCTTCGGCTGAAGCCACCCCTGCCGCTAGCAGTGATGTTGCCAAGCTGATAAAGGGAGCGAAGGCGATCAAAGAGCTGATTGGGGACGGGAAGCAGGACAAGCCTCGCCATAGCGGAGAGACTAAACCTCCGCTAATCACACATAAAAGCCTGCCTCCTGGACTTCCGCGAAATCTGTCACCAGCAGCACCAATTCCTCCTCCTCCTCCTGTTCATTCACCAGCCCCAGCACCAGCACCAGCACCGGCCCATTCAGCAACCGAAGCTATTGTTTACGTGCATCCAAGACCGACTGGAAACTTAAGCCCATAGTAGACTAGTCAGGATATCCTAGATATTTTATTGAACACTACGATACTGTACTAAACTCTGTAATTGACAAATATGAAGCAAGTTTTAATACTAATAATCGCATTAAAAAGTATGCCTAAGGCAATCGCGATTACTTTAGTTAAGTTAATGGCATTTTTAGATAGAGTGACATTTAGCCAGAAGAAGCAACCTTTCTTGCTCTGGTTGAAGTCAACAGCGATTGCACACACCAATATAGTCTACCACGGCTATCAAACACTGTGACATTGATGTAGCACATCCTTTCCTCCATGGTTGCCCATATAAGGTTTCAGCAATCACCAGTAAACCCCCGACTGACAACAGTATGCAACATATCTTTAAAACATTTTCCAATAAAGTAAGTGGCAATGGGGTTGGCTGCACTCCATTTTCCGGTTTCAGTCCTCCCAGCAGATAACCTACAATGTTGGCACGTTTCTTTGGAGCAAAAGTAGTGTTACCTTCTAACCCCCTTTTAATTGCCGTTTTCATACTGCCCAGTTGAATTCCTAGTAAATTATTCCTGCTCCAGTACTCCCTCAAGCCAGACTCAACCAACTGCCATAAAATATGCCTGAAGGAGCTGGTCAAATAGTATTTCCTAATGTACCAGGTTTGATAGTTGGCAAAGTTGTTAACAATTTGTCGCTTTAGGACTGTGTTCCTCTCAAAACTACTAATCACCGGCTCCATTGCATTAACGTGATATTCTTGATCCAATAAGGCGAACTCATTTTGACCTGTGTCCCTGCTCACGTTTCCCTCCTGATGTTTCATAATGGCATCAATGACGTCATCGGGTCGTTTCTTGTAGGTTGAAATGAAGTTTACCTTTGCGCAAAGCTTTTTGTAATATTTTGGTAGGGCTTCCGGTTCCAAGAGGGATTTCAACTGGGATGATATTGTTCTCGTCCCATTTATCAAGCTGGACACGTATGAAGCAGTCGTTACAACTGAATAATTACTGAGTGCCAACTGTTCCAAAGAGTCGGGCGTGGTCGGAAGCACATCAGAAGCTAGAAATGAGTACAACTGGCCATCATACGCGTTCATTATGAGAATACTGTAAAAATTCCACATTAGCCAAAGCCCACGGGCCTGCGGTGAAGTGAAAAGGTGACGAATGGATTCTGAGCATTGGTCCAGTAAGGCCGAGATTAATATAAACGTCCATTCCACATATTTAGCACTAAAACCCCCTGTTTCTTTTGTTGTTGTGCACGCCATTAATACAAATGGCATTAAGAAAATGGAGAGAATAATTAGGATCCATATGGTCATTTGAAATGGCTGGGTAATTGCTTGCAAATTATTGGAGAATACTTCCCGTGTGATAATGATAAACGCGTAGGGATGAATCTCAATCCCGGGCACAGGGATTTCGTATCTGAACGTTGTGAAATGTTTCTTGCTAACCAACGAGGACACGAAAGGCTGACCAATGACGACATGTGAAATTAAATCGCTACTTCCTGTACTTGAGGCAAATACATAGTCAAAGGTTAGGTTGAGTTTTGCCTGGATTGAGCTATAACTGCAGGGATGTACTGGTGATGGGCCGAATCCCAAGTTTCTGCAAAGAGCTAGCCCCTTGGGTTCCCGATCGCGGAATAGACACTTGATGCAAATTGCGATGAATGGATTTCCAAAGTGAGAAAATTTCTCCAATTTTCCTATTCTTTTGTGGAATCTTGACCGATTTAGAGTCTAGACAGTGTTTACAAATCATTTGTAATGTTCCGGTGAGTTCCAAATGTAAATGTATACCAGAATACGGGATGCGATGTAGATTTTCTCGCAGAAAATCAATGCGGTCTTCCAGCAGGGAGGAAAAGTAAATAATAAAGCCGGGGTCTTCCGTCGAGTAAATTTGTAATGGGATATTGAAAGAGTCAATTTGAATTTGGTAAAACATAAGTTGACACTTTGAAAACTTTCCAAAATATTGATCCCGACCTGAGCTGTGACTACTCAAAATCAATGGAATACTTCCATTTTTTACTTCATCCAAAATATGTGGGGTTTGGGAATAGTGTTGTGTGCGTAATGTGTGGAACAGGAAATAATCACTGGGTGCATCTTGAGAATTGAAATTTGTTTCCTGCGAATAATGCTTCCATATAATTAAGCAATCTTTAAAAAGAGCCAAAGCCGGATGGAATTGTACCACCGTTACGGGTGGTATATCGGTTTTCGAATGCCTGAGAAGTAGTGCAAAGATTAAAATGATGTAAGATATATTTTGATCCATGTCTGGTGTACCATTTACAACTCAGATGACCAAAATTTAATACTTTTCACAAACGGACCAAATTCAACATGTATATGCGCGCCGCTTACACACGCCAGTGTGGGTGTACTTACAAAAATAAAATTAAACCAAGGAAAGTATATACCTAGTTGTTAGAAATATTAAAAAGTGCCACCTCATGCCACTGTGTTTACCATACTCTTTCACTCACTGGAATTTTCCAAATAAGACAACTCCTTAGTTCAAGTTTAAATGTGGGTAATGTGTAATTTACTATATGTGCAAACATTGTATTTACAAAGTCATAAAACATACTAACAACTACTAAAAGCTATACTTTTATCTGAAACGGTTTGTTTTGGAGGATTTTCTTGGTATTTTCATTTCTGAATCCTCATTTTATCATGGAAAATCTGCAACTTGAACAACCACTTGGTTCACCGGTGCCAACTCGCCAGCCCCATAATTTTCCTTCAACATTCTGTTAAGAAACTTGAAGGTGCCTCTTTCAGCTAAAAGTAGACAACACGCTACAATAAACATAACCTGACAAAGGTTTAAAACACTTTCTATCAAGGTCAGCGGTATCGGTGACGGTTCAGCGGAGCCCTCCTTGATCATCCCATTTTCCTTCAAACTTTGAATTAAGTAACCCACCAGATTATAGCCACTTTCTACCTTTTCACTCACGCTACTGTCATTTATAAACCTTTGTACCAGGGTTAAATTCTTCCACGGGGTAATGGCGCCCAATTGAACTTTCAGCATGTGATTCGTATTCCAGTAATCCTTCAGGCCACTTTCAACACTTTGCCAAATGTAATAGTCGATTTGAGTAGTTAGATAAAATCTTCGAAAAAGCCACGCGTAATATGCGAGAAAACTATCAATTCGTCGGATGCGAACCACTTTCCTGTCCTTTGCCAAGTCTAAAACTGGTCTGAACATTTTTACAAGGAACTCGTCATCGATTACTGCAAACCCGTCCTGTACATCCACTTTCAGAATGTTACTCGCCAACTGAAGTTGATTAATGCGATAGGTGGAAATGAAGCGGATTTTGTGAAACAAAGTGTCATAATATTTTGGCACCTTCCGAACAATATCTCTCGTCTTATTGTCCCCCTTCGGTCGGAGTAGCATTCTAAGCTCGGATGAATCTCGATTAGTTCCATTTGGCATTTTTTGCAAGATGGTGCTCATGCTGACGAGAGAGTAGTTACTTTCTGCCAGTTTCTCCAAAGTTGAAGGAGTTTCCGGGTAGTATTCAGAAGCCAGAAAGGAAAATAGTTGACCATCATAGGCGTTCATGATAATGATGCAATAAAAATTCCAAATGAGCCAAAGTATGCACGTCCGGTAAGTGCTAAATAAGTTTCGGAGAGATTCTGAACACTGATCAAGCAGCGACGCAAATGCCAGGAAGAACCATTCCCAATACGCTTTCAGTGTTACAGCCCGTATGGTCTTGGTCGTAGTAAGCATTAGGGCCACAGGCATTACAAGATTTGCACATATGATGGCAATCCAGGTGTTCCTTTGAAATGGTTGCGTCATGGCGTTGAGCCCTTGGTGAACAATGTCCCTCGTGACTATCATAAATGCATACTGCTTTGTCTCCGACGAGGGCACTGATATAACGTATCGGAGTTGAGATGAAGTTTTGTTTCGAGTCAGCGAGGAAACCAGGTGTTGATTTAGTAGGACATAAGATACCACATCGTTTTCGTGTAATTGAAGTTTAACATGGGAAAAAAGAGTGATGTTAAGGTGGTCACGAATAGCTTCAAAAGTACACTCAATGCTAGGACCAGGCCCTGTGGAACCACTATGCTTCTTGTAGCAATCCACTAATGGTCTTCCCCCAAAGCTTACTTTTGTGCCTTTCATATCCCTGTGTAAAGTCCGCCAGTACGTTTCAATGGAATTTATGTCCATGCCTCCAGCTATTACGGGATTCTCCAAGCAAATTTTGCATACAACTCGCAATGATCCGGAAAAGTCCAAGACTAACGGTGTTCCTCTAAACGGCAGCTCTTTTAGCTTCTTTAGGAGAAAGTCGACGTGGTTTGTGTAATTGAGTTGGGTATTCGCAGTTGAAATGTAAATGATAAATCTAGGATCTTCGACAGAATATAGGAGTTCCGGAAGTAGGTATTCAAAAGTGATTTCATGAAATGTTAACTCGCACTTGGAGAACTTTGTAATATAATGGAAAACTGATAATGCACTATAATTTCCAGACGGGATATACGCTGCGAGTTGTAGGATATGAGGGGTGTTTAAATAGTAATGAAATCGTAGGATTTGGAACGTACTATAAATTCTGTCAAGATTGGCAGGTTCGTCTGTAAAGTATTTCCATCGAATGAGGCAATCTTTAAATACGTTTAGAGAAGAAGAAAAGGATTTATTCTGACTAAGATCCCAGTCGTTGCTCCGGATTGGCGTGAAATTGAGATGAAAGCTACAGTAAAAGATGAAAACAGAGAATGAAGCGCTTTGAAAATTCATGATTTGCTATCGCTTTCTAAAGTCATACTGTCAAGCTTTTGTCATGTTTTCGTCACTGAATGGTTTACAGTACAAACAAATATTGAATTTTCTGAGAATTTGAGTTGAGAATTGAAGTTTTGAAGTAAATTGCAAGTATGCTTGTGGAGAACGAATTAATTTTCTTTGTAGATTCGTTTAAAATGCACGAGCACGCTGCACGCATTTTGAGAAAATTTCGACAATTTGTATATCTCCAATTATCGATACTATATTATTATCAAATAAAATGAAATAAATATATTATTATTGTACTTTATTATTTGTCTAAATAATTCCTCAATGGGCTCAATGTTTTCTGTAGATGGTGTTCAAAATTTTAACATTTCACAACTAGAATTGTATTCACTTGTAGTTTATATATAGATCAGTCAATTTCAATAGTTCAACCACATGAGAAAAAGTAGTAAAATACAACAAAGGAATAACGACGCGAATGCAATCACACAACACCTACAACCTACACTTGGGTTAGCTTTTACTGTTACTAATACGTAGTTTAGTATTAATTTAATTAGATTAATAGTTACTAGTTAGTACTGCAAAAGAGTGCCTCTCCAAAAACAGTATACCTTTAAAGTTTAGATTGGACCTCGAGACGCTTATTGTTAGTCTTATCGTTAGAAGATAATTGTCTTCTTTGTCCCATTATTGTTTACAAGGCGTGGCACGGGCAAGGGGACTAGGCGTGGCAGGTGGTTTACAAAGAATATTATTCTCAGTCCTGTAGTGTCCAATATTTTTTATTATGCGGCATAATTTCCCCTTCAACTCAATTTAGCAAAATTTGAAGACCCTATAGTTGTATGGTGTAAAGTACAGCGGTGCGCGGTTGTGCTTGTTATTTTATTGTACTACGACGACATAATCCAGTAAACCTTCGCTGGAGTTTGTGAAATATGTTGAACAAACTCATATTCATATAATTGGAAAATTGTGTGCATTTTAATTTTTTAGTCATCATGTCATGATCATGATTAATGGTTGGAATTTTGCTTTTGTACTTAACTCACGATCAATTCATATTGCACACTTGCACACTCCACTCAAAATCATATTGTGTGGGCCAGAGCCTGGATTGCCTGGAACGAAAGTGTGAAGCGGCTGTTGTGATGTGAGTGATATCATGTGTGCACACACACACTGTGCACACAGTTCACTTCGCATCAGAAAAGAAATGCATGGGTTGTTGTTGGGAATGATTCTTCTGGAGGCTCAAACAAAACAAAAACAAGTTGATAAAAGTGACGGATCGGCTAATAGCACAAAAATATTATAATATATAATTTATAAATCTATAAAAAACGGTTCAGGGCTCATTGTCATTAAAGTTAACTTAGTAATTACAAATTCAGTAACAAACGGTGCATGATGATGTTGGTTGTAACTATGTATCAATAGTCTTGGGCGAATTGAATTTGATGAGTAAATTTGACAGAGTTTGTCAGTTTGTGTGATTTTCAAAGGGGCATGTATCACTCACAATGAATGAGTTTGTGTCCCGCATTGCCAAATTGGACGCAGTCGTTTTGGACAATGCGTTTTTGTCATTTCTCAAACGGGAGATTACCGGGATTCTTTCTTCCTTTACAGTTTAGTTTTTCGTAAAATTCATTCATTTATATTTTAATTTTATTTATTT
>JAANSN010002711.1:0-22312 GCA_036850665.1 Dicranocentrus wangi
GACATTTTCTCGAAAAGAAAAATATAACATTTGGTTTTATTATTATGGATAATTTATCATGATGGCTTGATGCACTGGTGTAACAAGTTTTCACGTTCTGCTATGCTGGAAGCATGACTTGCGTGGATTTGTGAGAGTAAACTCAAACTCTAGTGGTTGAAACAAGTGTCAGCGAAGCGTACACAAACTACCAAACCCCACGAATAGCAAAGTCGTAAAATGAGCGAGAGTCGGACGGATCATCGTGAATGTGGTAAATTTACTCATAGATACATTTAACACAGCATTTATTCAACACAACATTTATTCTCATATTCTCACACAGACGAGAATAATCCCAATAGATTATGAGCAGTAAAGTAATTTTTTTCTCAAATCCCAGACCCATTTCCACTCGAGTAGAAAGTCGTGTAAGTGCTGAGTAAACATAACATGAGGCAAGCCAACCACTTGCTAGATGCAGTGAAAGATTTGATGAGCTGCTACACAAACAGAGACAGCCAAGTAAAACCAAACTTTTCAGTAATACGAGAAGGGCAGCTGTTACTCGAGAATTCAAAGGGGTTTATTTTGGCCCACCAGGGAGTCAAAATTTAAGCGAGTCAAGTAGGAGGTACGGCAGGGAATAATTATGATGAGAAAATTTAGAATCTGAAGATTCCGAGTTGTGGATCATGTATGATTTGAAGAGCTGAAACCGGGACCATGGTGGTTGATGAAAGATAGTAACATCATGTCTAAAACTCATTCTATCCGTTCACATTTTATGCGCTTGGGAGGCAATTGCCCTTCGCAGCAGCTTAGCAGGAGGAGAAAGAGGAGATTGGAAGCTACAGAGCCTATTCACTAAATCACGCCAATCTATCACAAGACTCGTCGACTTGGGTACAGGGGAATGATTGCCACTGCACGAATAGTATGCATACCAGATTTTGGTGTCTGGTAAAATTTTTCATTTAGTGTTAATCCTATATTCCAGCTGGCCTAGTCTAATTTACGAGTATGGTGAGATTAATACGGATGCTATGGTTGATACTCAGAAATGAACACAGACATAAAAGTCCTTGAATACTTTGTTCAACATATTATGTTGTAGATTCCCCCAAGATTTTATCATTTTCCCACCCTGTAGCAAGTAAATAAGAAATTGTAGCAAGGCAATATAGACTCTAAAAAGTTTATTTTTTACATTTTTAATCGACATACAACTAACTAACTTAAGCAATAAGATTTCATGGAGAGGTGAAATATGTGAAATGTTTCGAAGGCTTGCCCTTTTTTTTGCTTAACATTGGCCACATGACGCAATCCTGGAAACAGTCTACAAACGCTGATCTGCCCTTGGCGAACAATTAGTAATATGCATCATTTATACTCTACTTACGCTAAATGCTCATAAGAATAGCAACGCAAAACGGACCCTTAATATGCACTAGTATAATAATGTTTCTATTCTACATTGTAAAGGATACGAACTAGGTCATTATGTTTGCTGAAATTATTCATTTGTTCATTTATTGTTTAATCGAGTTGAAAAACTACACAGCATAAGTGATTGACACGGAGTTGTATAAAATAAAAGTGAAATATTGGATCATTAAATTACAGTTTAAAAAATGACATTAAAAAAAATCATATTATTAGTGGTTGGTACGGAGTAATGGAGAAATGTTGAATATTAAATCATGGGTAAAGATAAAACTACATTTATGCTAATCATTTCTCATAAAACTACACCGAACTAGTGGTGGTTACAGAGTAATATAAAGTACAGTTGGTAAAGATTTTAAAACGACTACATAAAATCCAAACGACTACATTGACAGTAGAAAATCATCATCATCTCCCCAGTCCTCGGCGTCTCCGCCAGGGAGTACGTTAAAATTTGATCGAGGAACTCCAGATCCCCGATTTCCAGATTTAACATTACTTTCCTGTGTAGGCTGTGAAGTCTCTAGTGTGGCAGAACTTCCGCCCGCTTCCACACTTTCTCCGACCAAGGTACGAGTTTCTCCTGCCCCATTGCTGCCGCTTCTGAAGCTGCTGATGGACGGACCGGAAGGTGCGTTGGTTTGGGTTCCGGATTCCTGAGTGCCGCCTGATGATGAAGGATCCCCATTGTCTCTTTCAGTAATCATTGGCAGGTAGGGCTGATGTTGAAAAGGAAAATGGCGTAGTCCTTCCATCCAACCATATTGATGGTTTGACGGTCCGCCTCGACCAACCCCTCCACTGTGTATAAGAAAAAGATGCACAGATGTAGTGAGCTAGTTTTTAGCAAATAATTACGCGAAAAACACCCAACAATCGTCAATTCACCACTATCAATAAACAATTACGTATTCATCTCCAAATTAATTCATCTCAACTTACGTGAAACCTTGATGAGCCCCTTCCTGCCCCTGTCCGGCCTGCTCCTGAATGCTTTGCCCTTCGAGGCCATTGACGTTGATCGTTACGTCATAGGTCCCTTCATTTCCAAAGAACACCACGATCCGGGTTCCACTTGCGTCGTACTGATTGAAGCCTCCGGGAGTCTCTTCTGGATTCATATTTTCCAAGGTAATTGCGAGAGATCACTAAATATAACGAAAGACAGGGCCGAAACTAACATAAACTGGATTCTTCTGAATGACTGCAAATTTTATTGATGGCAACTAATACAAAAATTCAGCACAACGTCTTAAAACTGAGTTCTGTGTTTCCGAGTCAAAGGGAACAGGCACACACAACTGCCAGGTAAAATCAGAGTGTTATTACGTGTGCTAAAAAAAACTTGCTCGGCAAAAAAAGCGGAGGACGGACACGGATGTTCTCCGAGACAATGTTTGTTCTCAAGAACATCCAGATTTACGGAAGAAGTGGGTGCTATAAGTAGAGAGAGGGACAAATCAAAGATAACCGCCAATTTTTTTCGTAAATGCTTTTGTCACTGGAGAAAAGGAAAAAATGCACACGAATGACCTCTTGGCTCCGCCTTCTTTTCTCCATAATTTGCAGCGTGATTGCTGACTTGTTGGCTGATGGCTACTTTTTTGTGAGCATGTGTGGATAAAAATTTGGACCATACAAAGGGAGAGCAAGAAAGTGTACCGAGAAATAAAAGCGAGAACATGACCAATGACCTCAAGCGTCTGGCGAATTTGTTCATACTAATTTGCATTTGGAATAATTTGGATGTGTGCATGCATGTCATGATTGAGGTGAATTGCTGGAATCAAAGTCGCAGAGTCTCATTAGTATTTCTGACGTCTCTCGTCTCACTGCTATTTACACTTCCGACTTGTAGTAATTTTATTAGCAGGACTTGAACACCAAAATACGATGACGAATCCTGGCGTTGAAGAGCCACACGGAAAGGTGGGGGATAATATTGATCAAAAACCGGAGGAGATACAAGCGGGTATGAAGGTGGACGAGAAGCCTGTAGAGGAGGAAAAAGTGTGCTCAAAAGTCAGGGAGTCAGTGTTTGATTTGGGGATGGAGAAGGAAAAGTTTGGTTTGGAGGAGGTAAAGATGGACTTGAAAGCCAACGAGACAAAGTGGGAACCAGGGGCAGAAGAGGCAACGCAGGATTTGGAGACGGAGGAGGCAAATCAAGATCCAGTTGTGGAGGAGTCAAAGCGGGATCTGGAGGTCAGTGAATCAACGCGGAATCTGGAGGTAGAAGAGTCAAACCTGGATCCAGAGGCAGAAGAGTCTGAGCTGGACTTGGAGATCAGTAAGTTAAAGTGGGCTCTGGAGGCGGAGGAGGAACAAGTTGATCCCGAGTCAATGATGGACATGCACAGTGGAGAGACAGAACTGGATCCAACTCAAATATTGTAAGTGATTTTGTAATGTGCTGTATATGGTGTTGATGCTGTAGATGGTGACGCAAGTTTGAATCTATGAATTTGTGGTTTGAACCAGGAACCCAAGGATTCTCAAGGCCCTGAAGGAAAAGTCCCTTGACAAGTTGTCCACTTCTCAGATGAAACTCATCGCTGGAATGAAATTGGATCATCAGTAAGTTCAGGCTCAGGATTTGTAATAGGAAGGTTCATTATAGTTTTTTGGTGTAAATATATCCCCGGTTGACTCGTGATTTTGTGGTAATTGAAATTTGCAGGAATCCGGCAATCCTCACTTGTGGCAAGTACGGCACTGGGAAGTCACATGCCCTCATCATTGGATCACTCAACGTAGTGGACGAGACCAATCCGGCCCTGCAAATAATTCTAGTTCAGCCGACGATTGAGGCAGCATTTTGTGCATGGCAGGATGCCTCTTTGCTAGCCAAATATACTAACGTTGGGATCTCTTTATTGAATACGGCAAGTGCACTTGGGAAGAAGAGAAACGAAAATGCTAAAGTCCAAGTACTTGTAACAACAATGGGAAAGTTGGAGACGTCTATGATTAACAACAAACTCTTCAACTTGGATTCGATGAAGGCGGTGATCATAGAAGACGCAGAACTGCAAGTCCGAGAACGGGGAGAGCTTAAAGAATCACTCACTGGATTTTTTCGGTTGGTATATATATACGATTGCTTAAGACGGCTGATAAGAAAGAAATAATAGCTGAGCTGAAATAAGAGAGAAAACGATTCTTTTTTATGTCCTCCGCAGATCCCTTCCGGAGAAATGTCTACGTGTGTTCAGTGTGACTGATAGCTACTGCATGCCGGTCGAATTGATCCCACCACCACGGTTCTCAATCATGTTAGGAGGTTTTGTTTCTGTATTTAGCCCGACATTCGACTTTCCCCTCATAACTGGCACTGAAACAGAAGATGAGGAGGCAGGAGGAGTGTTCCTCAATCTACTCGTCGGAAGCAATGCTAGCAGACGCGCTCTGATTTTTTGCAAGGTTTGTTCTTCTTAATGTCCAAAAATGACAAACTCGATGAAATTAATAAATAATGAAACCATATTGAGCCAGCATATACCACAATAAATTGTCCCGTGAATAATTCTAGACGCGAAAGGAGATAATGGAAATGGCAAAGTTTTTTCGTCATCATGGGATCCAGGTCGCAACTTGCCATGGAGGTCTGAAGCAGCGCTCCCGAATCCGAAACCTACAACTCTTCCAATCCCACGCTTGTAGAATCCTCATTACCACGTACATGCTCTCTCGAGGTAGTATTTGCAAATTAACGACCCTAATACTTCTTGCTATGTAATATCATCCTGTACTTTTGATGATGATGATTTTTGATCATTTTGTTGTCTTTTATTTTTATAGGAATGTTTTTCAAGGATGTGGACCTTCTATGTCATCGCGTCTCTCACTTGGACTCCGAAACTTTTTATAGATGTGTGGTTAGGTGTGCGCGTATTGGCGAGGAAAGGAATCTTAATGTCGTCTCTTTGTTTCAACTCTCCTATTATAACTTGACATGATCTGTATTGGTATCTGATCGTAATTATTGTTCATTGTAGTTACAAATGGTGGAAGGAACACTACTGTTGTTGTTGTTAATTTTTCTATAATTGTTTGGATCGGTAGTGCTTGCACAGCCGTTGGTTTAACCAACTCTACCACTCTACTTACAGAGGAATAAATTGTTTTTCCATTTTGTAATTTTTCGTACATGTAACATTTTCGTTTCGTTCGTAATGTAAGCTTGTCGTACAAATTCTAATTTCTATATTGGTTGGTAATTTCTGTTTTTTAGCATTATTGCATTTGGTCGGTTAACATTAATTTCATACACATGCTACAGTTTTGTGAGTATTAAATGCATGCAATCTAACAATGCCCCAGCAAGAAGCCCTTGGGATTACCCATTTTCTTGTTGCGACTATAGGTAGTAGTGCAAGAGTACCAGAGTAGGCAGGCATCAAATGCTCATACCTTACAGGCTCTCTTGCTGGCTATGAATAAAAGTAAGTTCTCTGCAACAATTTTCATCATTCACCCTTACACCACCCAGCACACTCATACGACCTCCGCATAGTCATCATCCGAAGCTAGAAAAAATGTCGTTTTCGATGCGCAACAATAATTACTGGAGATTTCAAGATGATTTTACTACATCATTGATCAGATTACTAAGAGTTGTAGTGGAGTTTCTTTCGGGTCAAGAAGCTAGGGAAACAATGACGGTAGGGATGCCATTGCCCGTGAATTCTACGCGCAGTAATTTAAGAGAATTCCTTCATGAACTTTTACTCCTGATTGATCAAGCTAGTGGGGAAGTGGAAGTTTCGGGCAGCATACGGTCCGAGGACGTAACAGGTTCCTGCCAAAATCCCCGGAAAGCAAAGAGCCAAGTCAGGAGGACACAGCGAACATGGCCACGGTATTTTGAAGATAATGTCAGCGAAACAACAACCGACACCGGAAATGAATCATGGGACATGGACAGCACACCCTCAAAACATCTTTCTGTTCTCCCAGGAGGAATGGAGAAAGGGGAAGGCGAGGAGAACGACGATGACGACGACAAGTCTGCCTGGAATTCAAATCCGTTGACCACATTGACGTCAGCAGGATGGAATGAAAACGGATGGTGGGTGCAGCCATAATCTATCTACTATGGCGAGTAATGATTTTAATGCATAATGATAATGAGTAGAGATGAGCATATTTTAATGAGTGGAGATGATCGTATTTTAATGCCAAGAGATGAGCATATTTTTATGACTGGATGAGAGAATAATGATAATATGATGATCATATAATGATAAAGTCAAAATTATTAAAGGAATGCAATAAACCCGCTTTTATCTCTAATCCAAAATTTCATCCGTTCATAAATCCGTTTATATTTCCATAAGCTAACATTATACCAATTTATCCATTGTGTTTGACTTTATAAGCCACCTTTGCCTCGGAGACGCTGTGCTAACGAAAAGTCTTTTTGCATAATCGTGATGCGCTTGCAGTGACTCGCTAAAAGATTCGCGTCCTCCATCAGCAAGACCAAGTGCATCTCCGCTGCCTCCTGAGAATTGAATGCAATGAAATCGGCACAACCATGTATGCATTAATAATTATTATATAAGGATTGACTTACTTGTAGTGCTGCAATTGCAGCACTCTGAAAACGTAAACTCTGCTGAAATTCTTGCGCAATCTCTTTCACAACTCGCTGAAATGCAATTTTGGATAGTAGGGTGTTGGTGCTGTTTTGATATTTCCGAATTTCCTTGAGCGCAATAGTACCAGGCCTGAAATGTAATAAATCACACTCTGATCACTTCAGCTACAATTCAATTCATTTGTGATCAGCACTCCATGCTTTCGCCAGGTACAACAGGTATTTACTTTGCACGACGTGGCTTCTTATGACTTGTCGTTATTTGTTGCTCAGTTGGCTTTCGGGGTGCCTTTCCCCAATTTACTGGAGGTCGCACAGTGTGTTTCGTCCGAGCCATTATTCACGGAACTGATGAATTTGAAAAGTGATGAATGAATTTGAAACTGTGAATAGATGAATTGTGGTGAAATGTGTTGGGACTAGAGTGTGTGTACAGAAGTAGCTCTTATCGCCTTCTCGACTGTGATTTAGGGCAAGGGAACCTGCTCATTTAAGTACACCTGGCACAAAACCGCGGCCGAAAAGGCAACTCGATGATGATAATGACGAACCCAACTAAGTCCAACTGGCTATGATCGTCAGTCCGCAAAATGTTGTGAAATTAGTCCAGCTCAGTGCTAATCCAACCACAAGCCAGAACTAGGGAAAAGAAAACAGTTCGGCTAGTTTTTGGATCAGAATAGAGGGAACAAGGAATCAGTGAACAAGCAAATGTGAGTATTCATACGAGGAGCGTGCGTGCGTCGTGTTTCACCTGTTGATGGTAAATGATTGAAAATTGCATCTACACGGAGAACACCTATTTCTCTTTTTGGCAAGGGAATGCTGCCGTCGTCCAAGCAGCGTACAGCGATAACTTTTGGTGAGATTTCTTCTTTGCTTGTGCTCATGATGACTCCCTGGCTGCCATACTCTCGGCAATTTGGCATGTGAAAAATGCATTTTTTTTGCACAACGATCCCATTCCATCTTGCTGCATTACTCGCAAAAACCTTTGCACTACTGTAGATTTGTCGTAAGGAAATATTTAGGGTGCAGTATATAAAGGCGTGTATCCTCCTTGAGTGTATTGCAGTGAAGGAGAAATATTGGTCACAGTATTAACGTAGGTATAGCGTATATTTCATTTTATATTCATAATCTTTAATTTAACTTTCATGTTCAGTTATTGTTTTCTGCTCAGCTCATATGGATTCCAGAGTTTCTCCGGAAAATAACGCTTCTGCTGCTGGGGCGGCTGTGAATGATGTCCCTAGTGCCAGTAGGAGCGGGGGTAGTGGTGCTGACATTTGCAGCAGCAATGAGTTTGAGGTGTTTCTCGGTCTGAATTCCCTGGAAGTCAATAATAAATTCAAGTATGACACAGCCGAGTTTGACGATTACGAATTGGCTCCGGGCAAAGTCGTCCTGTTACGGGTGAGAAAAGTCTTCAGAATTAAAATGCATTGCCGTGATATGAAATTGATGCATATATCGTTCGTTTTTTGGTTCACATTGTCAACTCTCTCCCAGCGCAAGGATTTGGATTTTTTAGATATGGAACGTAAAGAGCGTCTGCGCTTACTTCACAAACTCCGTGTGCTCATATATGAGATTTCGCTGGCAGGTGACATGAAAGATGCTGTGATAGATTCGATAAACCCGATTCCGCAAATTGCACATTCGCATATAGTTACAGTGAACCTATATAGCAATAGCCCCAAGTCATTATGAATGAAACAAAAAAATGCACACGAGTAGCACGGTTTTAATCAAGTCAAATGAAATATCAAAATGTGTTATATTGTGATAAATAATAAAATCTAGAACCGCACTATAAATTGCTACATTGCCTCCTGTCCTTATTCTCATTTGTATAGTACTGGTAAAATTGGCATTTTATTAAACCGTAAAATTGGTATTATATTTGGCATTAAATTCATGTTGCATTTAGCATAAAATTAAAACAGGAGGGACACTTGGTGGACGAGCTTCTTCTTGTTGCAAACTTTTACGGTGCATGGATTTTATGCTCCTTTGCGAATTCTGTCCTCCTTTCATGGTATATGGCATGGCATGGCATGGTGAATAGTTAAAGTTGATGAATCAAAACGTGGGGTAACCCGGGTGTATTGACCTACTTGGATTGTGCTAGGCTGGATAGAGCTGCTCGATCCAGGTATGATTGCATGCTTGACTCCATGCTTGACTGCATGCTTGATTGAACGTGTAGTTCGTGCGCAAGTCTTTCCACAAAGGAAAATAGGTTTGTCTCCGTAGATGGATGTCTCGGTCCAGGCAGGTGTTGACCGGCAGGATTTTGTCCAGCCATGGGTATTGTTCTGATGACAGCCGCCGGCTCCGTCTGTGTGGATGTAGTACAAGTAGATGGTTTCTTTGTTTGATTTGGAAAGGATACTAAAATTCGATCCTCATCCAACACACGTATTGATCGTTTAGGGATGAACTCCTCTTGATCTTTGCGTGCCTCACGTGTGTATCTTGACCGTGTTTTCGCGTTGCTGCTATTTCGCATCCTGGGAACCAAGGTCCTTGATGATGTGCTCCCGTACCTGTAGTTTTCAGAGTAGATGGGACAATGGGATACTGCATGCCCCCTCCTAGAGCACCACTCACATTTCTTATTCAGTAATTTTGCACAATTTGTCAACCAGTGACCAAGCCGCTTGCAATAGCTGCACCGAAAACTCAGCAAGCTAGTTTTGTAGAGTGGTCGACGACTGAGATTCTGTGACATGTTTACTGCTCGGCTCTGAGTCTGAAAGCACAGTGTGTGCAAAACTAAAACTACGTGATGAGTTTTATGCACACGACGGGTTCAAGCCGCATAGGCCGTATCTAAATGCACGATGCCTATCCCTGTGAGAGTTGTTCATGATTATTTCGGGGGAACATGATTTTATGATGGGCTATACAGTCTATACACTCGTCTTCCCGACTTTCTGATTTAGCAATGTTTATCGTTTCTGTCCAACAACTCTTACATTTCACTTTTGATTTTGCGCAAGGGGGTGATGCCACTGCGAACTGGATAGAGCTGGATGGAACTGGAACTGGTCGTCAGATAATGCCGTGAGGGTGGAAAGCATCAGCAGCATGCTCTCCCTCCTCCTCCGTCTCGCCACTCCATCAACAACACACATTTTCACCCATTTCCCTCCTCAGGGTAAAGTGTGATGGTTGGGAAAGCAGTTCGTACAAGGTTAACAAATCCTGGTGACAAAATACTAATGGATCAATTAGAAAGTCACCAGAGGTTGAAGCTCATATTATGCGCACATGTTGTATATGCACAAATGTTGTGTTGAATGCGCAGGTTGTTGAGTTTCGAGAATGGGAAATGCACCGCAGCATTGGCAGATTGTTTCCTCTCTTGTATCCATCATTCAGCTATTTTTAAGAAACCCATAATTTTATGTCCCCAACAGCAGAGCGTGTGGAGTCAATGCAGTTCAAAAGCAGCCACCTTATAGCCACCTTGGCATGTGCAATTAATAATATCCAATGAGATGACCCAGGGACGAAAAAATTGGTCATCAATTATATTGGCATTAAACAAGGCATTTCCAAGTGTACCAGCATATGATACTTGAGTTGCGCCCAGTAAAACATTCAAGCAAAGGGTGAATTCTGAAATGAACATGAGGATATATAGACGGGGATGTCCTATTTAAAGCTGCTCATATGCATCTCCAAGCGGAGATGTTGGTGATGATTACTTTTATCCAGGGTGAGGTCTCTGCTCGTGTTCAACAGCAGATGAGAGCAATGGGAGTTTGTTCATCTCAGGACTGTGCACGTATAGAGTATTAACAAGACTCTATACGTGGGGGTATTGACAGGAGCAGGATTCACGGATGTACGGAGGACGGAGAATGGAACGGGAAAAACACAGCAGCCTCAGTTCTCGTGTGACTACCCTACAAGCAACATAACGATAATCAAACTTCTTCCAACTTTTTGAGTGCGATATTCTTGAGATGGCAGAACCCGCTTTGCTCCCTGAAGCGGGTGGGGGAGGAGAGCCGACAGGGACAGAGTTATTATGGGCTCACTTTTCACCCGTCCTGCATAGATATGAAAGTGGAGAAGACCAGAGTTCGCCTTCCTTTCTCCTTGCCATAGTCTCGGCAATTAAAAGCTGTCCGTTCGATTCGGATGTCCATCGGAACTGGATCAAGTGTTTGGAGAAGCAGATGGAGAAAGTGACCACACCTCTTGACAATATCAAGTTAATCCAAAACTGCATCCTATATATTAGACGTGCGATTACAAAGTTTGAGATTAGCAGGTCGGAGCAACTCTGGTTCAAAGAGTGGCTTCTCTCCTTCCAACTATTTGACATGAAGGATGTGGAACATGAAAAACTCTATAAAAAAATTCAAAAGGACACGGCCCAATTCTGTGAAAATCTTCCTACACAGGTTTACGAGTCTCTCACTGTAGCTCGACTGGGCAAAGTTATCGATGGATTGTTGTTGGGTGACGGTTTGTTATTAGAAGACAAAATGTCTGAACTGCTGAGAAACCTTAAGAATGACACGAACAGGTTGTCGGAAATGTGTGACATTATAAAGTGGAATATTCAGAATCTTACAGACTGGTCTACTCCAGTCGACTCGGCTATAGTTCACTCTCAAAGAAAAGAATCCCAGGGAGCGGATAAAGCGATTATGATTGAGAATGTTTGTACTACGCTAATGCTGCACACTCTGGCAGCGTACTGGAGTATCCACATGAAGGAGATATTCACAGTGATTTATTCGTCAGGCGTGTTGAAGCGAGGAAAACGTAAACACATCAAGAGTTCAATCGAGGGCAAGCGGAGAGACTTTCACCAAAAGTGTTTTCACTTTATGCTTCCCAGCAACCATGAGGATTTATTAAGAGCCAAGAAGGAGGAATTCTTTGACGAAAATGCAGCAGAATCTTACGGTGGAAACAGTGAGAACTGCGTGTTGCTTCAGCAGCAGCTACTGCATATAATCAGTAATGAGGCTCATTTAAGCTTTCATCAGCAACCAGGAATCCCGTTTACTCTTGTCCTGAGTGGCATTGAGTTTGCTCCTGGCCCAATCCCAGTCAGCGATGCACTTATCATTACAGTACTCGAGTTTTTCGGGGTAACCCGGCCGTGGACAGCGTTCTTCAGAAAATTTCTTCTGCAGACTTCCTCACCATCACATCTCGCCGAGTGTTCATGTGAGGAGAATCAGCAGTCGGGCAGCAGCAGCGTCCGTCGCAGAGTTTCAACGTTTCATGCTTTCTCCACCATGTTTGAGGAATCCATCTTCTTCATCATGGACCTCTATGTGAATCTGCATTCTGGTATCACCTTGTACAGGATTCGTGATGACATTTGGTTTTGGGGCCATAATATCGACACCATCTGTAGGGCATGGATTGCAATTCAATCATTCGCAAGCTTCTCGGGTCTTAAGCTGAAAGCGGAGAAAAGTGCTTCGGTTAGTTGTTACACTGGTGCTCGTTGGACGGTGAGTGGCCCGCATCCACTGCCACAAGGACTGTTGACCTGGGGATTTGTAACCTTCACCTCCGATGGCGTTTTTCGGATCAATAGAGAGCCATTAATGCCTCACATATTGGCAATGAGGAAAAGCCTGGAAAAATGTGAGTGCATCGAGACGTGGGTAGAGACACACAACCGCTACATTCAGTTCTTCAGTCACAAGTTTGTAACTCCTGCGTTGACACTTGGAAGCCAGCACGTTCACCAAATCCGGACAGCCATGGAATATATCTACAACGAGGTACATAGAGAGGCAGGCGGGAGTGTGATGGAAAGGTTATGTCAGCTATTTGGAAATAAACAGTTCGGGTGGCAACTCCGTCTATACACTCCGTTCCCAATGCTGAAGCGGTTAGAATGCGAATATGCGAACATGGAAAAATGGGGTGGTTTTCCCCAGCATTGCAAATATATGGGTGCACCAATTCGTCAAGTACTCGAGTGGAGGGCTTGTGAGGAAAAGTCGAGACAGAGGCGTGAGGAGCGGCGACTCCGACGACTCGCACCCCATGATGAGGACGAGGACTATGATGAACATGGCACAATAACTCTTTCGGAGAGTGACGGAGGTGAAACTGATGGCGACAACAGCAAACTGGGCAGGGCAGAAGGAGACGGAGAACGCCAGCGTAAGTATATAGACTTCAAGGAGTGGTGCAAGCGGAACACAGAATATAATTCGAAAGCCTGGTACTCCCATTACTGTAGACTACTCGAATAACTACAAAGTCTAAAGTGTTAGGAAGTCTAAAGGAAAGAAAGTGTGAGGAAAGAGGATTTCTGTCTTGTTAACCTCTATCTGTTAATCTTCATAAATGGTAAAGTTTAAGTTTAACTGGAAAATGAGTAAAAGCGAGCAAAGTCTGGAGAGGATTAACAGCTTCTTGGGGGAAATCCCGAGATCCTCCTCTTTCCATTAGACTTCCTATCCAACTATAGCTATGTGTGCCACTTTTTAGTAAGTCTTGCACAAGCCTTTTGTTTATAATAATTGTTGCTGAGTCTTCCGTTTAGTCCGTTGTCTTGCTTTTCAATAAATCAATACCACTTAAATCAAATGATCTACACTAACTACTCCTCTTGACGATATTTTTTCCCTCGGCAGAAATAAACCCTTCTTTGTTTAGCATCTTCATTTTCAAATGCATATATAAATCGCCCATAAACTTCAAATCCTCATCATTTCGCAACCGGAGAGGTTAGAGTACTACCATATCTCTCATCATGCATCATCTTTTAAAGGGAATCGCATTCCCAGGTGGAGTGGACTATTTATGGAGGAGTTTGTGGTGGAGAAAAGGTTTCTTAGCTTCACTGTTTGGATCTGGAATGTTGTATCTTTTCGCGTTAAACAGGGAGGGGGAGAAACGCCGACAGGTTACAGGTTCACGACGGGAACGGCTCAACAAGCACAAACCATATTGCGTGTGGAATATGGTCATATTTTTTCCAGACATTCCACCATACTTCCCATCAATCCGCCAACTGTTCCATTACATTAGGGAAAGCAAAACCTCAATCCTAGTGTGTCAAAATCTTGTCACTCACACCCAACTTGCGCAACTCATTATTGAAAAATTTAAGAGCGGGCTCACCGTCAATGTTATAACGGATCAAGAGGCTTTAAACTCTGGATATAACACTGGAGTCGACTTGTGGAAGGCTGCAGGTGGTAGCGTAAATAATATGCATAAAAATTATATGTACAAAAGATGATTGTAGGTTTCACTTCATATTCTTTATACTAGGAATTGAGGTGCGGGTCAACAAAAACATATATTCCACTTTACATTTTAAATATGCAATAATTGATGAGCAGGCATTGCTTGGAGGCTCAGCTAACTGGACTTACCAGGTGGGAGTAATGAATTGCACTTACTTTTCCCTTACTGTTATTAGTATGTGCTTACTGTTTGTATGTGCACTGTTACTAGTTTTACCAATCATTCACTCATTCCTGTGTGTGTTTGTCACTCAAACCATCTAGGCTTTCCATAGTAATCATGATAACATTTTTGTTACCACTGATCCCGATCTGGTCTCCAAACATCTGCAACACTTTTACGGATTATTTTCAAAGTCTACCAAAATCTTATAGTCGCATATATATCTTGTATCCCTCCGTTTTATACTCACACTAATAAATTTGGAGTCTGATGAATTTGGAGCTGGAGTGTAAATCATTATCGCCGCATTGATTCATACGATGATTAAAACTGCACATTTTTCCAAATTACAACCACTTCGTTGGCGGACACAAGGACTTTGGAGGAGTAGTGGTGAGGACATGAGGCGGGCCTGAAGGACAAACACGGATTTACT
The DNA here is from genome assembly GCA_036850665.1 of Dicranocentrus wangi. Classification (NCBI taxonomy): domain Eukaryota; kingdom Metazoa; phylum Arthropoda; class Collembola; order Entomobryomorpha; family Entomobryidae; genus Dicranocentrus; species Dicranocentrus wangi. The sequence goes on from JAANSN010002711.1 coordinate 14,886, forward strand.
AAAAAAAACTGTGGCTGTGCAGAGGCTGAGAGGGGTGTGATTTGATGTAAGAGTTCTCTCAAATACCACCTCTCTTTTCCATGTGCAAACACGACAAACATCAGTCCTTTTACACCTGCAAAGGTCAACCCACTACAATTACTACCACTACTACTACTGCAACTGATGGAGCATGACTTTGGATAGAATCTACGACTTGGCATTTGCATATAAAACGGAAGCTACGATTGCTGCATTATGTCAGTTTGCTATTGACTTTTCATCCTATCGTTCATTGCGGGTCGCTAGCTGCATGTTCTCCTTGTTTGAAGGCCTTTGAAGCTGTGGTAGAGGAAACGACTAGCAGTATGGTTGGTTTATCGACTGTAAGCTACACTGCACTGCCCGCATTGGCGTTCGGAGCGACTGCGCTACTTGTGTACAAGAGATGGAATCAGCCCACTGTAGCCCTTTTTTGGCCAGAGTGCTGGGTGTGGCGATTATTAGGTTGGAATCCTAACCTACATGAATTTATACGGGCATTAGAGGAGTGTAAGGAAAGTATTGATATTTGCGTAATGTATATACAACATCCCGAACTAAAGAATGTAATTAGGCGTTTGGGCCATCGACATGTCAAAATCCGTATCCTGACGGATACTATGTTGTTCCTGAGAGGAAAAGGTAATGCAGCAAGTTCCTTTCTCAAGAATACCTGCTTTCTCTAAAATGCTTTCTCTCGAACTATTGGATACTTGTAGGTATTGAGACCAGATGCATGTGGGGAAGTGAGTTGACACCCAGTTATCGAAGCTCAATCATGCACCATAAGTTCATTGTGTTGGATGGGAAAAGGGTGTTTAGTGGCTCTTTAAATTGGTCTTTAAAGGTGAGATGGGAATTTACCACCTTTAATTTATTAACTTAACGTAACCAGAAAGGGAAAGTACACAAGTAGGACTCCATGTTTTTCCCTTGTCGTAGGCGATAAACTTTAACAACGACGGGGTGAGTTTATTGAAGGATCGCAGAATTGTGAATAAATATGCGGCGGAGTTTGAAGAACTTTGGAGCATGTATGACCCGAAAAATTGTAAAAAATCAGCCGCAAGGAAGACAACTGTGGAAACTCTATTCCAACCCTGGTGTGCCGCTGCCTTGAATGAATGTTCAAATGACGACCAACTAGAAGTGTTTGGCTCATTATAGTAATGATGAACATGGTGTGCTCATGCTGATGATAATAAACCGAATGTTGATGCACTGCAGTAGATAACGCAGTGGGCAGCTACTCATTCCAAATCATTTACTCAGGAGAAAGCATTGGTTATAAATCAGGAGACGATTCTCGTGTCCATTATTCTACACACCTAGATTTAATAGATTGATTGATTATTATGGTAGCTTTATCACTAGAACTCTACTACAACCATTTAGAACCATTAGTATCGATATTTCCCCCTTAAAGGTAATGTGGTCGATCTTTGAGGCTGTGATTAACTTCCTTGTCTCCCAAAACGCTCATGAGGTTGAGGAGTTTTCTGGCGCTTTGCAATAGCGCTGGAACGCTTATCACACCGGGATAGTTGAAATAGCCGTGACACTGCTTGAAGGTCAGTTTTTCAATTTGGTCGAGATGAAGCCCAGTGTTATTAAGCAGCACAAAGTATCGAGGAGGTGAGGGAGTTCCCTGTTGCGTCGTGGCTGACGTCATATAAAACTCTTGTCTACAGGTTAACAAGCCCATCCTTGTATCACACAATGCCGTAAAACAATTCATTCTCAAACTTTACCAAAATCACTCACGTTTGTGGATGCGTTATGGTGCAATCAATGACACTACCTCCAACCGGATTTTTAATTATGCCTTCATCTCCTCTAAAGAATCTGACACTGTTTATCCGTGTGACGACAACATATGATAATTTGGGAACTGGTAGTCCTTCAGAAGAAGCCAGGTTTGCCAAGTCATCCTGGCAAGATCAAATAAGTCTTTTTGTATGTGCATCATAGTCATCCTGGTCATTCATTCAAATATTGATTTTTTCTTACGTGTATAGTTTTCGCCTCCTCCGTATATACTTTGTGAAAATCGCCTTCGCAGATGCCCGCTCGGAAGAATAATATGCTGGTAGGAAGAGCAGGTTTGTCGATCCTTGAGGCTGCCACTTTATATTGTGTCAAAATCTCTGGAACAAGCCAAGGGATTATTGGAGAAAAGGGCATGATCATAAGCTCCATGTTAGAGAAAAACTTTTAACTAACATTTATCTCTACTCACCTTTAAAAGCCTTTAAAACTGCCAACGAAATCTCACGAGCGTCAAATCTCGCTGTAGCGCTGCAGTGTATATTGGGGTTGGAAAAAAGTCCAGCCACCATTGCGCCATTTCTTATCGCGCTTTCTCCATCCTGCTGCTTTTCATCATCGAAGGCAATGCATAGCATATCGTTCAGCGATTTTGGGTAGTTTATTTTGTACGGCTCCCCCTTCATTTTTACATTCATCTGAACCAGCAACCTTGTTACAATTGAAGTTAGGTTTGGTGAGGCGAGAGTTTCAACACGAAAGCATTGTGTGATAATACCAACTGTCCCCGAGAAGGTCCCCTTTACAAACTTGTATTGTTCAATATTATCAACGCTGGGTAACACAAAAAACAGCAGACGTGCAGTCGTCTCTGGCTGGCCAGTTTGACAGTACAGGTTGAAAGTTGCCCTCCGATATGACTCAGGTTCCATATCCGGAATTTCTCTAGAAATGATGTCGTAGACGGCAAAGTTATTATTAGCTGTACCTGCATATTCATATAGTATTTACATACATACATTTGTAGTAGTATTTGGCATACATTTCCGCTGGTTTCTCCACCTTAATCCCTAAAGGGACGGACAGTTTATTTATCAAGTCTAACAGATGTTTCACTCCAGATCTTACACTCCTGGGGTAAACGATTGTCCAGTTGGTAATTGGAACCGGCTCAGCCATACGCTTGCCTATTATTAGAGGATCCAGCCCATGAATAAAATTATGTATATTAGAAATAGAAATAGTACAACTATGTGTGCTCGTGCTGTATTTCACTCTCTCGTACCTGCCCATTTAAATGTACCGTTGTCTTCAACTGTAACTGGGACAGACGGATTGCCAAAAGAAAGTGCCTCCTTCTTGAATGTTTTGGCAGGAATGGTCATTAGTGTGTTTTCTACGGAGACTCCCCATTTTAGCATTTCACGGGAGATCTAGTGGAGAAGAACGCATGACTTAACGCTTAATCACATTTGCTTTGTTAACATGATTACAAACTTACCTTCTCGTCCATTTGAAATTTGTCAATCAGGCCACGAATCTTGTTGGTTCGCTCTTCTGCTGTAGGTAGGCGATATTTTTTTAGTCTCTTCTTTAGCTCGAGATTTTTAGCCATCCGATCGGTTAAACCAACCAACTGGCACAATTCGGGCACCAACCTTATTTCTTCTTCCCTCCTCTCACCCGATGGACTATTCCAAACCAGCTTAACGGTAAGAAGTGGTTGCTTCAGGTCTTTAATCTTTGTCTGATAGTTTGTCAGGTAGTATTCGAAATAGGTGGTTTCCGTGTCCTCTTCCATTTTGAATCTGGTCATTGGGTTTGAATCAAAGTCAATCCCAGCAAGTCGGTAGTTTCTACCATTATACATTGTGATGACAATGTGACCTCGTAATTCATCAGCCAACTCTCGCCTGTACCCACACTCCTTCATGTAGCTCAGCAGGTTAGTCTGATTGACAAACTTTGGTGTGATATCCACATTTAACGCAAACAGTTCTTCTTCGCATTGACACACTTTGACTTTGTATCCTAATAAATGAAAAATGGGGTGAAAAAAAGTAGGTGATGATTGGAACTGGGTAGAAAACCCCGTAGAAACTCACCAAAATTTCCAAATTTCATTCACTCACCTGTCAAAACTTCCAATTTGAATCCGGAAATGATCGCAGCAGGACTCATGTCGACATAAATATTTTTACCCAACTCCATGAACCCCAGGTCGTAAAGCCATTTCCGGAAAAGCGTTCCATATAACTCAAGGAATGTGGAACTACCGACAGGGATCTCTGCTTTATAGACATATCTGACTTGCACTCCACTAACATTGACGCTAAACTCATTCTGTTCATCTTCTGTTTGGTCTGGGTTGCTCGCTTTAAATTTCACTGGTCTCCATAAAACAGATCCGTTGTACGCGCCAATACATTTACTATTTTCTAAATTTAGTTTCACAAGTCTCTTCCTACTCTGTTTTGTCAATTTAGGAATATCGAATAGCACGTCGTATTGATGCATCTTATAGAGGGGTAGACTGCAGATTCGAAAAAAGTTTACAGTTGCTTGAAAAGGGATCGAAGGGACCACGTGGACTTTTTTTTCCTTGTCGTCTTTCACTTTGTCGTCCTTTACCTCGCCGTCCTTCGGGTTGTCGGTCTTTACCCCGTCGTCTTTCACCTCCTCCTCCTCTTTCTCCAAGCTTTTGCGGGTGGGAAGGTATACCATGGGTCTTGCACCTCGCGTCGCACCACGCGGAATATATCTCCTAATAGCAGATGCTGTGCTTGACCCGGGCTGGACAACTCCTTGGTCTGATACTGAACCCACCTATCCCAATCGATCATGTAATATTATAAACGATAGTTACACACGATAGAACGGTATACATGATAGATAGCTATGATAGATAAGCAAAACATAACATGCAAGTTGGATTTAAACATTGGATCCGAAATATTGGAGATTTGAGAGTCTTGCCCTCTCACCTTATCATCATCTATACGGGTTTGTGCCATTCTTGCTGTAATATCAGCAACCGAAACCTCGTGTGCGTCGCCATCATTGTCGCTTTGAGGGGCTCCTGTGGAACCCCGTCCTCGTCCAAATCCCAACTTCCACTTTTCCATATTTTTTTCTTGTCGTACGAAAAACGCTATGCTGTAGCTTGTATGTGCAATAACTTGTAGGTGCAATAACTTGTAGGTGAAATGGCTTGTAGGATCGTCTGGTATTGACTGAGGAGAATCTAGTCCCCTCGCTCCTTTTATATCATGAATTTTCAATTTGGCCAAGGGCAAAGCTCATCAGTGAGTGGTGGTGTGGTCAGTGGTGTGCCGAGGAGGAAAGGTGAAAGGAATCATACATGCCTTACATCATTCAAATTTTTCCAAACTAAGATTTTATTCTGAATCAGTTTACTCCAACCAAATTATCAATTCATTTTTATTCCAATCATGATTGTTATTCGTAATCTTTTCATTGCTCTAGTAGTAAGTCAAGTCAAGTAGTATGTAAGTAGTAAGTATTTTGTAAATATTTGCTTTGGTATTATTCCAAATAGCATGCCAAGTATGTTTTAATAGTACATTTCCATCTCCTCCAAAAACTTACATACAATGCAAATGAAGCAAATTCGAAAGAGCAAAACCAGGCTCAGGAAAAGTTTTGTGCTTGCACTAAACTTCATAAACAGAGCTGGGAAAGTGAATGCGACGAAAACTATGTTTAACATTATCCAGAATCCTGTAGAACAGGATTCTTTGGATTCACTCTTGGTAGCCAGGATAAGAAAGACACTAGACAACAGGTGTAAAACTGTGATCATCAGGACAACAAAGTATCCTATCCATTGGCTGATTAAATTCATTGTTGCTGCTCCCTCTATGATTGAGTTAATATTGGTAATTCCCATTCCCCAGTAAATTTCCATTCCGGGGTTTGTACCGTTCCCAACATCGCCGTCACTTGTAATCCAAACTATAACACCATTAACTCCAGCTGTCTGTGTCATTAAAAGAATTGTGTAAATGACACACAAGCCGGACACGGTAAGATCAAAGTAACCAACTATCTGCGCCCGTGCCTTCCATAGCCACCCATCTTGGTCGCTGTAGTCCATTCTGAAAATCAAAACGAAAAAAAATGCCGAGTTTGATACTTAGTTTTTGATACTTGATTTAATACTTAACTTAATTGAATATGAGTTTTAATTTTTTTCAAACAGCCAAGTTTGAGAAGTTTTTTTGAGAAAAACTTTTGCTCACGTCTTTTACTCTCTCACTTTCGGGCCGATATGCTAACGCTCGGAAAAGGTTGTCCTATTCGCGTGGAAGCTAGTGCGAAAATAATAATCCAACTTTAGGTGAGACGAGAGACGAGTAGGCAGACCTGAGATTCTTTATTCTTTCCAATCAACAACATGCTACGCATTTTGCATGTGTATGGCGAAGCCTGTTTCTGGTAGGCCTATGATTTGCTTTTAGGCTGACAGTATTTTTTTCTTAGCAGCAGCAGCAGCAGCAGCAGCAGCAGCAGCAGGAGAGCGAGTCTTTGCTCTCATCATTTACAGCATTCCCCATTTACGAACAAAAGCACTTCCACCACACGGCGAACGGTGATTTCCATTTGGGAAATTATGATTCTCCTTTTTCTTCCAATCCTCCTCCTCGGCCATTCGGTAAAAACCGAATGTGAGGACACAAAGTATAGAACGATAAAATGTTTCGCCCAAAGGGAAATTCCCACCAATTTTACACTGAGGCAGTGTAGCGCAGAAGAAGTCCACACCTTTGACCTTAGCGTGGACAACTACGTGGGGTCGTTGAGGAACGGGAGCTTTACAAAACTGTCCCTAAAAGCACTGAAAATATTGAACATGAGCTTTACTGGACTTTCGCGTCTGGAAAGGGGTGCGTTTTCCGGGATTGGAACGCTAACACACTTGTGTTTGAATAATAATCAAATATCCTTTCTGGATCCGTTTGTGTTTGAAGGTTTGCTCCGTCTGAGTTTTCTCGACCTAAGTAATAATATGATTAAAGAGTTTGCCGAGGACGCACAGTTTCCTCGACTCATGGAGCTGGCAACACTGGAGTTGAGTTCCTCTGAGTTAACTTATATTCCTGAAAATATTTTTGACAAGTTGACGGGAAAGCCCCATATGCGTCTTAGTCTTCGGAAAAACAAGATAAGGAAGCTCGGCTGGAGGGTTTTCAAGAATTTATTTCAAATTAGGGTAGACTTGTCGGAGAATGCGTTCGAATGTGATTGTCATACTAAATTCCTCTCGTGGCAATTCGAAGAGAATGGGATAACAGTGGATAACAGATTTATAAAGTGTGCAAACGGGAATACCAGTTGGCGTGACCTTGATATGGCCGCACTATCGTGTGAACCTGTACTCACAAACCTTTCGTACATTTCATACAGTGTTCCAAGCCTGACGGAGCTGGAATGTGCTAATTCTATTACGTTCAGTACCGACCAACCGATTTACGTTCATCAAGAAATATACTTCGAATGCTCTTTTTATGCACATCCAAAGCCGGCCGTGACGTGGGAAAAGGACGAGATGCCTATTGTTTTGGATCCTTTGAGTAGAAAGTATATTGAAATCAGTGGTCCCAATGAGCCCGTCGTAG
>JAANSN010002712.1:0-22300 GCA_036850665.1 Dicranocentrus wangi
GCTACATGGGCAGGGGGAACGTCAGAGAATGACAAAGAGCGACACAAAAATCCAGTAGACCCACATAAACTTTGTAAAATACTACTTTGAAATCCGAAACGAGGTAAGGTGTCCTTCAAATAAGTTTCCACTTGGCGGGCGTCGGTCTTTTTAAGAAAATGATACACAATGGAAACCGTATTGCATGCGGTCCATTTTCGAAAGTTGGCATTTGCAATAGATTCATTGAAAGGGGAACGTCGATTGTACAGCAATAATGTGTATGAGAGACCCAAGGAAGAAATGTGCCTGTTGGATTGAGGGTGTAAAATAATGTTTTCGTGGAGAAGGATAATATTGTAGCAGCTTTCAAATCCAGTCAGCCAGTTCAAATGCGGTAAATAAATTCGAGAATATTCCGTCAAATTCAGGTTGTTGGCACAAATAAGAGTAGCCAGAGGAATTAAAATGACGACAACGAGTTGGGGTGAAATTAACATGCTGGATGAACCATGCAGGGATCCACGGCGGCGTGTGATATATTACAGGTCGTAACAACCTACTTTATCTTTATAAAATCGGTTTGAGGTTTAAGCTACAAACGCTTTATAAGTTTCACATTTCATTACATTTTTCTAATGTATAATAATAGCTATAAAACTGAATAGTTTTCTGGAGAACGGTTGACGAAATTATATTAAACTTTTGAGTGCTTGCTTGATCTATAAAGACTTTGTCTTTCATTTCAATGTAATGTAACAGTTTCAAAATCCTGTTAATTCATACAAAGTGGATACAAATGCATTGGTATTGGTATTCTTCAAAAACCTTTGAGTGACGTGTGTATAAAATTTCACTTTAGTCGGACTTGTCCATTTCAATATAGTTATTACTACTATATTACAACTCACACTTGGCATAACAATTTATTCAGTCACCTAAATGGGCATAATAATGCAAATATTACGACATTACGAGGATCGAATTCCATGAGGCATGATGTTTGACATTTCCAAAAAGGTTATTAGGTTAATAGTTTTTATTAATTCAAATACACTATGTATAAATTATTACATTTTATGCGTTTTAATAAAATCATTATGTTTCGTAAACTGGTTCAACCTATAACATTGCAGGCAATCGTTTCGTAATATTTTTGGCATTGACCAATAGCCTACCTACACTACAGGGTTGTCAAAAGGGCCCGAAACGTTCCTCTTATGACACCTCGTAAAAATTCCAAAACTGTAACTCTCCGAACGACAAACCGGCCATAGGAAATTAATATTGGTTTGCATGACTTTTGAAACTTTTTCATCACTTGGCACTCATCATAAAACCCCCACCTACTCCTTCTCCAGGAAGACAATACTTTGTTTCCATACACAAAGTAGATGCATCCCAACTGTAAAACAAATGTCCAATAACCGAGTGTCAGTGCCCCGTAGAGTATCATGGGGATTTTAGATACTAATCTGAGAATGGTCCAATACCGGATCAGGACAAATGTGAAATAAATGGATGCCACCATGAAAGCCCCATGGCTAAATAGAATGAACCACCCCAGCAGACAAAACATGTTTGCATGCATTACCTGAAATGCTCTGTAAACGTGTCTTAAATTTCCGTGATGTCGTATACTGTTCAGCGTTCTATATCTCGATTTGCCCAACCGCAATTCCTGGGTAAACACTATCCCCACGTAAAACCCGTAAACAATGAACATCCCTCCTAAAAAGGTCATCGAGAGCGTAAGCAAAATGAAAACGTAAACATGGAACAGGATGTTGAGCCACGTCACCGGGAAACGAAAGCTTGCCTCTGGAATCAGATCCCCAAGAAAATACGCACCCCTCGGGTCATACAGAAGAAACATCAGGATGAGGACGAAGGAGAGAAAACAGCACATTCCGAACACGAATATGCATCCATCCAGCAACACATTGAGTTTTCTTCTGTCTCGATCATGATGAGGGAGATAGACGTCTTTAGGGGAAGAAAAATCACACTTAATTCATATAGTCATAGTATAGTAGTCATATATTCATAATATTAAAAACAATGCGAATATTATATTTGATTGTCTTACCGTGTAAGTACTCGTAGAATGCAATAAATCCGTTAAGACCTATACACAAGTCTTGGGAAAACCAACGGACCAGGGAGTATATGGATACCATGATGACCCCTCCAAGCCAGTATGACATTGTCACATTATACCGCTCCAAGTCTCCTCGCTTCTTGTATTTTACAAGTATTCCAGCGGCAGCGACCAGCCAGAAAACGGTCATGGCGTAGTTTATCCGTATTTTGGCTGATAACTTGGGATCCTTCAAAATGAGAAATCTTCCATGTGAAAAGTCTAACGAGAACAGGCCAAACCAATGCGATAATTTCACTATCGAGGTCACCATTCGGTAGAGTCTTCGACTAAACATAGCTTTTCTTGGGTCGAGAAGCAAATAGGTTACTATCTGATAGCGAGTTTGGATAGAAGGAAAATGCCAAAAACTGAATTGGAACTAGGGAATAAAAACTCCAGCAATTCTTCAGCCCTCGTTGATATGATGTGGCGATAAGCACATTCTGAAATGCTCGCGAATATATTTTGCGCAGTTATAATTCGGATTGTGAGTTGTTATTTTATCTAATGTTCTGAATGTTGTAGATTTTTAGATTATTCTAGCGTAATAGCACAGATACTTACTTTGTATCATAATAAAAGTTTTATGCTTGGAGCTATTGAATTAAAAATTGGGAAAAGTGTCAACGCTGCGCTCATGCATGCAATGCATGGTAATCGGGTAAACTTTCGTTACTTAACTCCTATTTCATGCTTGTTATATATGAGTTAAACCCAGGCCAGGGTTAAGTTCATAAAGTTGAATGTGTAGCACCGTTTTGCATTGAAAAGTTAGAAACAAAATTGCCAATACACTTATGATTTCAGCCTGGTATACGGTAAAATGGTATTGTTTTTACCTAATCCTTATAATATATCACCACTATACAAGTACAAACTGATCTGTAAATATTTAATTGTAGACACTCACACCTGCCTAGGTTGGTATAACATTACGTGGTGATGATTTGTTCATTACGCATTCACAACTCAAAACTACATTCAGTGCTGGACACAAATTAGAAAATACTAAAGTATGCAGTCTTAGAGGCACCACCATGCTGCAACATGTTGGCAAATTCCTCATGGCCGTACGTACCTACCTGCACCTGTCTAATTGAAAGTTTTAGTAGACGTTTGTTTGGTATGATTTGGTGCTGTTTTTGCATTAAATTACTTTCACGTGAACTCATCCAGGAATCAAAATACGTATACAAATAGCCAAACGTTTTCTCAAATGTCTGAATAACGAACGACTAAGATATGCACAACATTGCTTATGAGAAACTAACAAATCCTTTTTAATTTGCAAAACTATATTGCAAAAATCGCACACACACAGAGTTGTCTTTGTCTTCAAAAAGAAATCATATTCGGTTGCATCACAATTTTTTCAATAGTGAAGAAGCCAATGCGCTAATATTCCACGAGTCACGGGTAATCGTCTCGCCATTCTTATCAGCCATCGCCATCACACGCACAAATTGATTTGAGACGACAGGCATTGGTTGACACACTCCGATTGCCTTAATGAAGCAATACATTTACTTGATTAAATCTTTACGAGAGCACGTAATTATACAATTTCCAAGTAATAATTCGCAAACGTATAATTTTATCTAGGACGCCTACGCCTGCTAGGGGTACCTCAACCAGTTGGTCAGAGTCACACACCTTTCCAATTGAACCTTGCATCTCTTTTCGGTCCACGGTTTTTGGAGGATTTTCCTAGAACTCTTCGAAATTATAGCCGATTGTGGGGATATCTCTTCTCGATCAAAACCTGTATCTTTTCCGCAACGCAACTACAAATTAGCTTGGTAGCGTGGTTATAAAATATACCAACAATAGCAATGTCACCTTGGGTCTTGGGTGCGGCCAAGATTTCTTGAAATAAACTATTATGCCCCCGGGTGGGTCATTAAATAACTTTGTTCGAGAACATCTTTATGCTTTTATTAATTGTGAAATAACATATATTTCTTGCCTGGTTGAGTAATGAATGGAATGGTAAAAACATACTTATGTATATTTAATAAAACTGAAAAACACTCACTCATCAGGGTAGCATTAGCTAAAATGACAACATCGACCCCTTTTTAGTCAATATATCTTAAATAAACTATTTAATTTAAATTATGCATAATGATATAAATCAATTTGCCGTACTCTTACTGGATATACGCATATTATTTCGTTGTCAAAATTGCCCTAAATGTACCCCTGCTTACACCTCTTAAGAATATCAAAACGCTTACCCTCCCCATTACAAACTGCTTCCCATACGATATCAGTATTGGCTTGCAGGACCTTTGAAATTTTTTCATTACCTTATTATCCCAATCTGATCCCCACTTATTTCCCCTCCAAGAGGAAATCACCTTGTTTCCCAGAACGCAGTAAATGCGCCCTAGTTCCAGCACAAATATCCAGTAACCCAAGGTCAGCATTCCGTATAGCATCATTGAAAGCTTTGAAATCAATTTGAGTTCACTCCAGTATCGCATCAGTACAAACGCAAAGTAAATGGTGCTCACCATAAATGTCGCATTGCAGACCACAATGAACCACCCCAACAGACAAAACACGTTAGCGTGTGTTACCTGAAATGACCTGTAAACATGCCTAATATTTTCAGCGTTTCGGGTAATGCTTGCGCTTCTGTAACATTTCCGCCCTAGTCTCAGTTCTCGTGTGACGATCAATCCGACATAGAACCCGTATACCATGAAAAATCCTCCCACTATGCATATCGCAAGATGGAAAGGAATGAATACGTACACGTGGAAAAGAATCGTGATCAGATTCACCGGAAAATGAAAGTACTTTTCTGGAATCAAGTCTCCCAAGAAGAAGACTGCCCTTGGATCATACAGTAAGTAGGCCATTAGGAGAAAGTATGATTGCAGTAGGAGCAATACGAACCCAAACAGGCATCCATCAAAAAGGAGATTTAACTTGCTTTTGTCACGATCAAACTGTGGTAGATATTGTGCTAGAAATTATGGTAAAATTCAAGCACATGAAATATGTCGTATTTCACAAAAGTACACGAGGTTTAAATTTTGATTACCTACCGTAAAACTGCTCGTAGTTAACAAACAGTGCATTCATCCCAATGCACAAATCATGTGGGAACCACTGTAAAAGGAGTAATAACATTGGACTATGATGCATCATTTATTAATCAAATTTTGGAAGCAGCATTTCACCCCATTTTGCGCAAAATACTATACACTAATCCCGACGATGGGGTTATAATTTTTCTCATGCCACCCCGAAACCTCCCTCAGAAGCTCACCCCATCCGAAACTACAATGTTACATTATGTTAATTTATAAAACTTAAAACAAAAATTGTACCTGAAAGTCGAATGTTACCTGTAAAAGAGAATAGACCCCAAAAGCCAGACTTGCGCTTAGCCAATAACACAAAGTGAGATTGCACCGATCTGTGTCGCCTCGTCGGTTATATTTAAGAACTATTAGGAGTGCACCCAGATACCAGAATGAGACTAGGGCATAGTTGAAACGGGATTTTCGGAGTAGCCAGGACGCAACAGCGATCCCCACTGTTCTGTTGGAAAAAGTTAACGTGCAAAGGCCAAAGTACTGGGACATGCGTAGCCCTACAGACATCATTTTGTAAAGTCTGGAGCTGAACATTGTAAATGAAATTCCACCCAAACAAAAATGTCACGATTTGTAAGAAACAGCTTTCCGAACGTAATTATCACCACATTAACGACTTGAGCAACACTATTGTAGGACACACTCTTCGGACGAATGACTGCTCTAACTGTGCGCTTGATATATGAAGTTGTGTTAAATTAAACTTTAATACTATAATCTAATTAAGATTTAAACTGATTTTTGGTGATTCGTAAATTAAAGCTACGGTTATTGTTCGAATTAAAATATAATGCAACATCAGTAGGGGAATATCGATTTGGTGTTCTACCAGACATTGCCTTAGTTTTTACTCGTTTAGATTGGGCGTTATGGTATGCATGCTACTTTTGCTGATGATGCCGTTTAGCAGTTTTTAGCAATGTGTCATATATACTACGAAGAAAATAAGGATTAAACATTTCATTATTTATAAAACGTAATAAAATCAATAAAACCAGGCTATCAATCCACTGAACAGATAGAACTAAACTCTCTGTGCGCCAGAACTCAAATACACTTCACAAACTATTGGGCCATTAGCAGACGACATTCTGCTTTTCAAGGCGTGTTACGTATTCAATGAGAATCGAAAAAATGTGCAACGTTAGGCATAATTAATGGTGAACGCAATAATCTGTTGTTTAATCCCTTCATTTCATTCGTCAGTACAAACTATGTTTTTGAAATTCCACTATACAACATCAACTCTGTGCAACACGCCATAAAGGACGTAATACAGCCAAAAATGAAAACGTAAAAGATAACAACCAAATTGGAGTTTAAAGATAGCCCTCCTTCACTCCTCACGCGAACAGTTAGGATATAATTGTATCTTTGACTAACTGATTTGCTTAAATCTTTCCAAAACTTGAGTATCCCACAAGTTGAAAAGAAATTTAATCTATTTCGCAAATAGTGCCCACCAGACTCCTGTATGTACCATACAGACTCTTTCTTAAATAATTCATCTTCACCAGGATATATTGTTGGGGTCCTAGATCCTCCTAATTTAGTCATTTTGTAAAAGTATTCCACATGGGAATTTATTTCCAAGCTTGGAGCAACATAGGCTGTCTTGTCACAATTTCTTGAGAGCAGCTCAAACAAATCTGATGAGGATTGCACACGCACGGGCTTAATTTGTTTGAATAGACGAGAAATAACTTGATCCCGACTAATTGCAAAGGACTGATGTTCAAGTAGACTAAAGTTGTATTTAAGATTATACGAACTTGTCCAATTGACCTGAATAAATTGTTGGAACACCCAATTTTGTCCCTTGAGGTTCGACAACCACACCAAAAATGCCGATCCAAACTCACTCACCTCCCGCCCAGTGCCACCCTTGTTGCCACAATTGGCAAATAATTCAAAATTTAGTAGTCCTTCAAAACTGGTCGTTCTCTGAACTTGCTGAGGAGCGAATATTCTTGCAAACGTATTCCCTTTATATGCATTGTTCAAAATAAGGGCAGAAAACATCCAAATCATAAACAGTTTCAAGTGTTTGCCCTCCCGCAGCCACCTCACTGACACAATTGTATTTAAGAGCAATGCTATAATTGGTAACACAATGGTCCCACGTGGAACCGTTGCCCGTACGAGCAGCTCGGTGAGAACGATGCATGCAAAAATGTTGATCCAAATCCGTACTTCGAATGGCATCAAATAGAAGGAGAAATTGAGCGAAGAAGAAAGCTCACCGTGACATGTGAGAAAGTTGTAGGATATAGCGTTCAGTGGAACATTAGTGAAAATAGGGACATCATCCACGTCCCCGATTTTAGGCGTTGAGCCACCAGTTGTTATCGTAAATGCACCGCTTTCAGATGAGTTGTACTCTTCAGTCAATATTTGAAACATTATTTCGGCCAAGTTGAGCTTCAACTTTAATACGTCTGATGCATGCCTCGCTGATCTGAACTTGATTAGGTGTAAATTACGGTGGCTTAATTTACCCATCTTGAGAAAGTGTGTAACAGGACTGAGATAGTGTGACAAGTACTTCCCATCCCCTGTCACGTCCAGATATATCTTAACCATATTTGTTTCACAGTTACCATTTAGCCCGCAAACAAATGGTATTTCCACGAAAGGGTACAGCAGTTTACGCAAATACGGATCCAAAGCCTTTCGCACTACTTCAGGGTTGCAAAATTTGCACAAAAATGTTACCATTTCAGGATGGTTACCGAAACTGGCAAAGTTTTGCAATCTATTCGTGGCTAAAAGTGGATACGAAAGTCGATAAGGGATTTGAAGAAAAGGACTTTTGAATAGAGCTGTAAAGTTAATTAAACGAAAGGGTGTATTATTATTATCCGTCAAACGTTCCATTTCCATTACAAAAAATATTTTGAGTGGGAGCATAACCAGTGGCAAATCGAATTCTCTGTGATGAGTAATATTTTGCTTGAAACGGCAATAATGTCCGTACAGATTACACTTTCCCATTTCATTGAATCCAATCGAATCGAAGAGATGAGGAAATTCTGCAATGTTTGTTGGGGTTTTTGGGTTGATGACAAAAGAGAGTGCGTGACACGTAATCCAACGCTGAAACGAAGCTGTGGGAAAGTTAGAGACATTTTTTGAAAATAAAATGTAAGGGACAAAGAAAGACAATGCTTGGGGATACAACAATATCCCATTCTGAATTGTTATAAAATGATAACACTGATGAAATCCACCCAGCCAGTTTAAATGTGGTAATAAGCGAATTTGATTCTCATGCTGGATTTTGGAGAATGTTATTGGTGGAAATGTGATGAAAATGTGTAGTAGCTTAACTATAGTTAAAAGCATGTCGGTGATAATTTTTAAACTTTTATGACTTGTGTTAGACAGACTTTACTGCTGTAATTCAGGTAAAATACTATTAGCGTTACATGGTATGAGTGTATGTATGTAGATAGTTTCATTGCAAAATAGACACTAAATACATTATATAAATGACAAATATTATTGAAAAGCACTCTCTAACACAATGTTTACAATATTTGTTTCATTATTTTAAAATCGTTGTATGTATTTATAAGTATGTTTAAGGAGCACTCGACTATTTTGAACAAATAATCCAAAAAGCTTGCGTTGAAATGCTCACAAAAGTTTTGTTTTATAAGACAATTTACCAACCACCTGAATCTTTAACCCAGTCATAAGTTAGTTCGTGATATATACCTAAGTAGGTAAAGTAATATAAAAAATGTGACGGCGAAACTATAATTTTACAATTAGCTTTCAGCAATCAATTGATCGTCAATAATAACCTACATGTACCTCTTACCACACCTCGCAGAAAAACGAGAACATTCACTCTTCCCATCACATATTGCTTCCCATAACATAATATCACAATTGGTCTACACGATTTTCGAAACATTTTCATTGTCTTGTTCTCTCTTGTCGAGTCCCACATTCCATCTCTCCACGAGCCCAGCACACATTTACCCCGAACAAAGAATATTTTTCCAAGCTCCATGATAGAAACCCAATAGATAATTATTAAAAATGCATGCAGGAACAATGGTGCTTTTGAAATGTTCATAGTGTTCCAGTAGCGAATTAGTACAAAATTGTTACATATTGATGCGATCATAGAACAGGCATTAGCAAGCATGATGAATAGGCCGAAAAGACTACTGCAATTTTCCTGCAAAACTTGAAAAGACCTATAGATCAGTCTAATGTTTTCAGATTGTCGTAATGAATCCTCACTTTTGTACTTTAGCTTTCCTAATCGCAGCTCTTGCAGTAAAACCAAGGCAGTGTAGAACCCGTGTGCCATTATCAAACCACCTCCAAGTGTGCAAGCAATATGGAGTAAAATGGACACATGAATGTTGAATAAAATGCAAAGAAGGTTTACTGGAACATGAAAATACTTTTCTGGAATTAGATCTCCAAGAAAGAGGGCCCCTCTTGGATCATGGAATAAATAGACAAGTAGAGTGATGTTAGATATAATGCAAAATGCTCCGAAACTGAACAATGTGATATCAAAGAAGATGTTGGCTTTGTTGTTTTCACGGTCGAAATGGGGCAAATAGATTCCTAAAAAAGAAACATACATTTTAACTATATCATGCTTTAGCCAAGTGTAGCAAGAAATACAAATATTAAATATAACGTACGATGTAAATGTTCAAAGAATTCAAAGAACCCATTAAAAACCAGGCAAATGTCCTGAAAGTAGAGGCGAATAAACGAGTATATTACGATTAAAAGAACTTCACCAAAAAAGTAGGCCATTGTTAGGCTGACCCTCTCCACTTCTCCTTTGGCTTTGTACTTTACGAGAATGCAGAAAGAGATGAATAGACAGAGAAGAGTAAGATAATAGTTTAATCGCACTTTACGAGTTAACGTTTGCTGAAATGAAATTCTAAACCTTCTCTCGCTAAAGTTGAAGTATAATGGAGACAAGCCTATAAAATATGAGAGGTTTGTGGTTAGATTAACCATTTTGTAAAATCTTGTGCTTAGCATGATTTAATTGTAAATAGTCAAAGCAGGAAAGCAATTTGAAATATGTATCTCAACTCTTTGTTAAGTTGATGTAGAATACTAGCAAGACATACTTGCATTAAACCGATAGTTGAGCTGAATAGCGATACCTTCATAGTTGCGATTTTGGCAAAATTATAGTGTTTAGCGTGGCAGATTCACGGAAATTCTAAAAATGTATACATTTGACAAGTCAATACTATCCGATTTCCATCATCCTCTTGTTTAACATTTTGGTACCACAGATAGAACACATGCAAAAGCAATAGCACCCATTTATAATGCATGAATTTATTTTAATGTCATATTTTGATTGATGTGGACACCTTCAAAAACGACAATGTTTCGCCATATATGACGCGTCCTTCGCTATATGGAACCGTTGTTCGGATGGAGCTGAAGCCTGAAGCGGCTTTGTTGCTGCATAATTAAAATGAAAGCTCAATAGTGTAAAATCGTAATGTAACTTAATATTCCTGGAAATCGTTAGATATTATGAAATCAATTTCCAATCCGCTGCCCGTTTAAATAACGTGGTATGTGGATAACTGAGCTTATTTTTATTGCTTCCCAAAATATACCCAAAACTAAAACACACATTGTCAGGGATTTTTACTTCTTTCGGTGTTCCATTTCCATTTCTTGTTGCGTGATGCGGTGTTTTGTGTTACAACAAAGTTGAAAGCTTTATAATGTTTGAAACATTACGTCGCAAACTACACCTGTATATTACGTACTACATTATTTCTATACGTCTATACATTCTATTTCTATACAGTTCCAGTGTACGTAAACATGATATTATAGTGCTGCCAGCCAGCTAAAAATTACTGACTTCACGCATTGTATTGTAATGTAACATGTTTACAATTTTTACTATGCGTTCATAATATTCCTTTTCCATTTAAGTACTTCATACCCTTATATTTTTGTTGTCCTTTTCTTTTCTATCTCTGGCGTCTCTCTTGTTTACCACCTTTGATTTTTGACTTTTGTCTCATACCAAAATACACAATACATACATATACTTAGTACTTCATCATAGCATGCTTCCGCTCCTCCGTATAACAAACTGCAAAAAGTGCAAAGAAGCTGCAATGAAGTCATCCCACTATCGCACAACAGGACGGACAGGATGACAGATAACTTCCTCGTCTAATTACAGCCGACGAGATATCCACTAAAATAAAACTCATAAAGTCTAGCTGATAAAACATAAAGTACATAAATGCTGCTGCCTCTGGATATTTACCAAACTAAGGATAAATGCTTCGTAATCATTACATGATAAAAATATTATGAATGTGATATGATAGAGAATGACGCTGAGTTGACACCTATCGTCACGAAAAACATTTTTTGTACTTCATTTCCATGTAAAAGATTCACGGCTCGTCCAACAGTCATCTACAGCTACAGATAGTTGTGTTGTAGCTGTATTGGAACTGGATATTATTAATATTTCACGTACTTTTACTTACCTACTATGTACTCATCTGCTTCATGCTTCATTTGTCATTTCCATTTCATATTATTCAATGGATCCGTCCGAATGAGAATGAGAATGCTTGGGATACATGGGAGTCCCACAGTCCCATGGTGTGGATTTGTGGATGTGAAGTAATATGCGTCATTGAATGCGGGCGGTGCAGTTAGTTGTGTAATCACGCAGGTGCAAGCAATTGAATGGAAAATGCATTTTCCTGTTGAATTACTTACTATTTCATGTTGTTCTTTTGTAATCAGAATCAGGTCCTTTGTCTGGCGAAGGTTCCACTTTCGCTTCAAGTCTTTCGGGTGCTTTCAAACAAAACGATTAGGTGCTCTGAGTGAGTCTACACTAAAACAATTCAGTTAAATCACATCAATCCGCTTGTTCACGCGTGCGGCTACCACTATTGAAGCTTTTGAAATAAACAACCTGAACTTGCGTCACTCACCTCACCCACTCGATACTACTCGATAGGTTTTTCAGTTAACTGTGGTTTATTATTATTCTGGCTCGGCTCTTGGACTGGATACTTACTTTGTGGCTAAAATCAAACTAGCTTGTAAGTATTTTATACATTCAACATTATGCTTATACTTACAACTTATACATTAAAGTAAGTTTATGATTGCATTGCACGCATTTGAGTTTAGTTGGTTGGATTATGGATGGATTAACGTTGCATGTGGTAATTAATGTCAAATGTAGTCCCACTGAACTGATTGTGAATGAATGGAGTGATTTGTGTTTGTGTGGTTTACTTTTGTGACTTGGATGGACGTATCTTTTTCTGTCTGCAAGTCTGCACTACTCTGCAGCAGTAGTGCATCTGTGCTTTAAGCTTTGACTCCTTGATCTCCTTCAGGTTTGTTTGTAAGAACATTATAATGGTGTCAAATATGTTGCAAACTTTATTTTATTAAACTAAATTTTATTTTTTTTATATATTAGCTTTGTACGTTTTTGTATTTTGTATTTATTTTTTTAGTTTTTCGCAATGGGGTGCACCGTATCATTTTGTAAAAGGAAACGGGGTAAGAAGCCGACTTCCGAGAACGACAAGATCTCAATTCGGCAGTCGCTGAGAAATTCATCTCGGCGTCAGTCAGCCAATAACACAGTCACCGTTGAAAGTGGAGAATCCCGAACGTCCTCAGATCAAGGAGCAGGAGCATCAGTTCGTTCTCGTTCTTCAGCACGGTCCCCTTCTGTCACACAACCTACACCACGTCGATATAGCGTTAGGCCACAGGAGAATGGACCGAATTACACGAGACTGGCGTTTATTGATACTAGCAATTCAGATATTAAATACGACACCGTAATAAGGGACGCCAATGACAGGATTGCCGCTCGAGTACGATTTTCAGAGTTGAAGCTCATACCACAGCAGTGGAACGCCCGCTACGAGACGACTGGAATTAAAGTATGTGACGACAGTATTATGCACAGCAGAAGGAACCCACTACAAATTTGCGTATCTGACACTGGGATTATTAGAGTTTACTGTGAATTCGTGGATGGGTCGGCTCATTCATTTAGGGTGAAGGTTAGCGATACAATAGAAAATATTAAGGAGCAAATCGCCTACGAATTTGGATTCCACCCTCAGCAACAGATATTCGAATATGGGAAGAAGCGACTCCAGTCTGGGGATGTTCTTCAGGATATTGGAATACGAGATAAATCTATGATGAAGATTTTCGTGGAGAAGGCTGGCTGTAGAAATATATCTGTTAGATCCCCTGCGGGAAACGTTTCCAACTTTCAAGTCAAGCCAACGGATTACATTTACGATTTGAAGTTGCAAATCTCCAAGAATGAAGACGTGCCAGTGCAGTACCAGAAAATTATGTATGAAGGAACGGAACTAGAAGACTTGCTAATGATCTCAGATTATCAGATCGCAAACGGAACTACGCTGATTTTAGATTTTAGAGTGTCTAAACCGAAATCGTTGGGATTTGAATACTCAACTGTTTACCGTCCGGGTTTGAATATTATTGGATTATGTCCAAATGCAGATTGTCCAGCCAAACAGTCGCCCTCGAATGGGTATGTTGTTCAGAGTGTGGGATATATATTTCTCAGAATTACTCCCAACACTAGCAAATTCCCATGCCCGAAATGTCACCCAGAGAGTTGTTATTACGAAACTACAGAATCCATGTTCACTCCTATACAATTCCAAGCTACCGTAGGTCGCGCACATTTCCGCTTCCGAGGTAGGGATAGCTCTGTGACCAATTTTGCAACAATTGAAGCTAATAATCCTAAAGGCTGTCCCGCAACACTTGGCGATCAAAATACAATCTTGGGGTACGATTTTATGGAAGTTCAATGTGTTAGACCGGGCGACTCTTTCTACTCTTGTGTTAAATGTGATCAACCAATTTATAAACGGACAGATGAGAGTGCCATGCAGTGTGGACACGTGTTTCACAAATCATGTGTAGAAAGAGAAAGAGCTTGCGATGTGTGCCGTGCACCTGATTTTACTATTGAAAATTTGGTGACATGGTGCGATTCTATTAGCTGCCTTCCTGTGTCTCTCATACTGGGAAGTTACATCAAGGATCCAAGTCCAAGGACGTTGTCGTCATCAACTTTTCTTTCGAACAACAATAATCTGGGTAAAATAACATTAAATGTCAATCAGCAGGAACATATTATGACGCCCCATTTACCTTGTTACAGGAACAGGAGCTTAGCAATTTGATTAAAAATATATGTACTGTTCTTACATTTTGAACTTTCAGGCTCAAGACTGATTCATCCTGCTACATTTATACAACAGTCAGCAACGCAAGTGAAATGGACGTTTCCAAATGACAACGAATGGCAGCAAAAGAAGAGTATTTACATTTGGGACCATTTGTCAGAATTGCTACAAATTACGAATCCAAATTCGTTGTTTTTGGGTAGCTTGCACGCAGCAGATGTTTTAGAATATGCAGATCGCGAAGAATTGGTATTACAATACTCAAACTGAATTTTGCAATTATACCTAGATAGAAACAGAGACGCTCATTTTACATTTTTTTTGTTCTGTAGAATTCAATGAATGATCAAGACGAGAAATGTATGAGATTATACGAAATAATTATGCGAGGAATTGGAACTTTTGATGCTCTTGTATCGGCGCTGCAGGAAACTCGACAGACTGAAGCTGTACACCTTCTTATGAAATTCTACGAGTCGACAGTTAATCGTTCGTATTTCTCATAACTGTAACCTTACAATTAGATGTATTCCAAGATCATTGATTTTAACGTTCAAGTATTTTTTTAGTCATTGTGCTGCTCTTTAATGACTGTTCTTACATCATGCATGACATCGTTTTATATTTTATGTTAGTATTGTAATAAATATATAATGCCTGTAACGGTTCTAGTGGGACACATTAAGGAAAATATTAAGAAATATTTCAGCTATTGTGGTGCAAATAGACAGCAAAACTCCGCCTACGAGAATGTAAAAAATTGTAACTAAATTAGAAGACATTGAGAGCGCTGCTGTTCTCGAGCTGCTTCCATCAGCATCCAAGACACTCTCCATGCCGTGATACCACTTTTTCCAAAAGTGGAATATACCCGAAGCGGCAAAGTGTTGCATTCTTTGGTACAAATATGTACCTCCGGATTTTGTAAAGAACCAAAATCGAAAATCTTGCAAGATTCGATCCTCTCCGGTATATATTGGTAATGTATTTATACGACCTACCACTGCTTTTCGTATGTCGGTAGCTACCTTTGAGATAAATGTAGAATGCCCAACAAATGCGGTTTTGTGGCAGTTTTTAATAAATGGTACAACCATCGTGGGTAATTTGTCTTTAATGAAAACAGGATGAATGTTTTTAAAAAGCAAAGCAATTTTCTGATTATTCCCCATTTTGCTGACGTTACTATTTTGAAGGACGCTAACGTTATATATTCCGTCACGTTTGTTAAACTTTTTGTAGCTTTGTTCGCCCAAGTAGAATTTCAACCAGTGAAGAAATGCATAACCGAAAGAAGTATGGTATGGGTTTGTACTCTCAAGTCGAGTGGATCTGGTGAACAATGCGAAATTTTCAAGATTTGTAAATTTTGTCCAAGTTTTTTTAAACTTTACTGGAGCAACAAATTTTGCAAAGTTGTCACCTTTGTAGGCGGAATTAAGAATGAGTGAACCGAGTAACCAGTAAATCATAAACTTTCGAAGGGCTTTCCCCCCAGAAAGGTGTTTCCCTTCTACAACAGTGTGAAGTAAGAAAGCATATATGGTTATCAAAATTGTTATTAACCCAACATGGCTCTTGGTTCCACCACCTTCGAGCTCTGAAATAGCTACATTAATTACTACTGCTGTTGCAATTACTGATGTTACCAATGAGAGCCAAACTGTACCCTGGAAGGGCTGAATGTAAACATAAAAGTTGATCGGGAATGGATCCCCGTCACACGTTAAAAAATTGTATGATATGGTTTCCAGTGTAATCATGTCGGCACCCAAAGGCATCCCTTCAATTACACTAATCCACGGAAATGCAAACTTCATCATATCCGTTCGAATCCCACTTATATTAGATAATGACTCGGTGAGTATTGATAAAATGATTTCGTCCAGTTTTGGGTCCATCCCGAGAATGTCAAAGGTTGACTGCAAGTTTCCAATTAACTTCAATCTTGTTAGATTGTCATCAATCGGAAAGGAGAAGAATGGGGAAATATAGTACACTAGGCGTTGGCCACTACCAGTGACTTCCTTGTAAACTGTCTCCATATTTGAACGGCAGCTCCCATGGTCAGAGGGATTATTACATTCGAATGGGAAGTCAATGAAAGGATAAGTACTCAGGAAAGAGTGATCGTCTTGTGGAGTGCAGCTGCAGTATTTGCACATGAACACTGACTCTACAATAAAATCTCCGAACGCTACTTCGTTATCCAATAGTAACTCTGTCGAGTACATAATTTTAAAAGGTAATTGGAGAGATTGATGATTATACACTGATGAAAATATGTAAGGATCAAGGTGATAGTTTAAATTGGTAGCTGTTGTAGACACGAAAAAGAGAAATTGTGGAACCTTACTAAGTGGAATATTATTTAGCACCTCATTCCTTCCAAAGAGAGGATGTGTTTGCCTGAACGGAAAGGTAATTTGGGCAAAGGTGCTTTCCAGATCTGATTCCAAAGTTTCATTGTTTCCAGTCTGGAAGTCAAAAACGAAGGAAACCGTTTGACAAGTTGTCCAGCGGTGAAATTGTGCATACAGTGGATTTTCTACTGGACCATATAGCAGTACCACTGGAGGTGAGGTGGATTCCATGAGGCGCGAAGGATTTAGGCGTACGTTTTGAAGCATGATAACAATGCTATAACAGTTCTGGAACCCTTGAAGCCAGTTGAGGTGGGGCAAAGTGACCGTGCTATTTTGGGAATTTGTTGAATTTACTGTGATAATGATAAATATTGATATCCAGGGGATTTGCGATTGTATATTGGTGCACTTCATAGTGACAAATGAAGGCAATCATAGCATGATGCGTATTATCGTAAATGGCATGAGTGACAGACATGACGCTACAAGTTTTATTTGGACGCTTATTAATGAGTTTCCTTTATTCGTGTAAATTATATATTATATTATATTGATGATTAGATTATTAAAAGGGTCGAATTCAAACTATGCCATTAGCCTTCCCTTGCAAAAGAAGATAAAGAAAACAAGAATTGAGATTTTGTCTTCTGTAGTTTAACTATTTTTAGCACACTTATTTTTTCGAGTTGCTCAATAATTTTATTCCGTTCTGAAAGGACTCAATTGCTTTGTTTGTTAAATGTGTACATACGCAAATACCCAAATTATGCAAAAATGAAATTGTGTTGTGACCAAATTACGAGCTTTCATCAGCTTTTCGCACGAAACGAAGTTTTAGTAATTGTTGCACACAAGTTTTTCTTGTGTCTTGTCTCGTCTGCGTCTCCGATACATGAATAGGTATAAACTTTCATGAATACAGCAGCATAAAAATGCTAATCTCATCGTTAAATTTTCAATTGAGGAAGGAACCTTACCTACATTATACACTACACATGCATGAAAGTAGGGTGAGGTCATGTCATGGGTCAATAAGAACATGAGCAACATAATATACACTACACAACACAACACAAGATCACCACTCCTCACTCACAAGAACGGATATATATGCGTATGCAATGCATATTTGTCAGTGTCACTCACTTCCACAAAATATCTGTGCTCATGTTTTGGTACTTACTTATGTTGTACTTACATTGTACTTATGTGTATGCCATGCATAAGGATAAGGATCAATATCTAATTTCATTTCATACACTTTGATGCTTTGTCTGTCATGTCTGCGTCTATCGCATCGGATCGGAATTTTTTGTGAGCCAGCTTCAACTAGCCCCTCTTGGGCAGAATGCATGGCGTGAAGCCCATTGCTGTTTGAATGGTCGATTTTAGTAGATTGTTGATTGTAGATTGTATAAGTAAATACAACGTAATAAATAAATAAATATGTTGTGAATTGTAAGTAGGTAATTGGAAGTGTTATTTGTGGAGTTAAGCATAACAGGAAAGTGGATTATTAAAAAGTCAACCTTCTCGACGTTATAACAAAAGTTGCAAATCCTAATCTTGTTGCTCGAGCAAAATATATATCTTACTAGGAAATAGAGTGAAAATGGCAGAGTGCAGCAGCAGTAGCTCATCGATGTCAAGAAGTCAAGAAAGTGACAAAGTGGCGCCTGGACCTGGACCTTCTTCTTCAAAATCAGCTGCAGTTTTGAAAGCTGAACGATTGAAGAAATTACGGGAGCTTCATTCCAAAAGGGTAAGGGGAAACCTTGAAAACTTTGGGCTTCCAATGCAATTAATAAGTTGTTCGAAAATTCATCATCATTAGTGATATTGTGTCTAATAGTAAGTTAGATTTTTTATTTTTGACCTTTTTTGTAATTTAAGAACGAAGCCAGAAAGTTAAATCATCAGGAGGTGCAGGAAGAGGAAAGACGTGCAAAGCTGCCAAGCAATTTTGAAGCTCGGAAAAGAAGAGCGGAATGGATTTTGGAAGACGAAGAAAGGCGTTCCAAATGTGAGGCTGAAGGGGAGGATTATGATCGTAAAAAGTTATTGAACGCCCAGGCAGATGACCTAGATAGAATGAACAGATTACGTGCTCGAAAGAAAAACCCAGACGAAGGGTTCTCTACGTATGAGGCTGCTACGGCCAGGCAGTACCAACGGTTAGTAACTAATATGAAGGTGGACGCGAATAACTATGAAGAAGAAAGGGACAAAATGGGTGAAGAGGCATTTTACGCTGGGAAGGATACGCTGATTCATGGGTTACACAAAGATAAACCGGAAAACATCGATAGGATGGTGCAGGATTTGGAAAAACAGTAAGTCATTATATTTGATTGGCTGATAGAATCACGAAATTATTATTAATCAGATTAATCTGATGCTTCATGTTCTTAACATAATGTGTTTTACCTTATAGGATTGAAAGGAGAGAAAAATACAGCCGCAGGAGAACGCATAACGATGAAGCTGATATTGACTACATCAACGAGAGGAATATGAAGTTTAATAAAAAGTTGGAACGCTTTTATGGACAATATACATCCGAAATTAAACAGAACTTGGAAAGAGGAACAGCCATATAGATTTATATTATTCCTCTTTCAGTATTTTGTAAGTTTGAGTTCTAAGCATAAGTCGTAATCAAAATAATTAAGCGTATTCTGTAAGATTGTACTTTGTTATATTATAAGTTGAAATTACATCCGCCACGCTTTTCGAAAAATTATTTTTCGTAAATAAGTACGTTTAAATTAGTTATTTTTCGCTATAGTTCTTATTGTGTTAGATTTCACTGTTCGTTTTAGTTTGATACACAATTTTAAATATAATATAAAAGCAATAGTGCAATAGCACTCACAGGAAGACAACAAGGGAGGAATGTTCCGTTGATGGTGAAGGGATGAAAGGAACTTATAAGTTGTATACAGCATACACTGTTGTACGTACTATACTAATTTGTCTTATGCATACCGTATCGGAAATAAACTATCATAGGCAACCTATCCATCCGTTCCGTGATGTTATAATGAATGATGTTATAAAATTATAATTAAATAACATTTTTCATTTGCTTTCATATTGTCATTCCTAACAAATGAGAGGGGAATAGGAAGATAGAAAGTACGTCTACTTATTAATTTCCTTCAAAGCTTTTAACATTTTGTCTAGAATCAATACTCCGTCCTGATTCGCCTTCACTTCGTTTCTGAAATTTCATTACGTTTCCACAATAAGTTTTATAAAGCAAGCTATTATTAATAAGATTTTAGGAGCAACTCCTGGAAGTAAGCATAATATGGGGTTGGCTGTTTTTGCTATTTTCCTCCATCTAAGGTACACTAAACGCCGTTTGATTCCACTTTCATTTCCTATTCCTAACGCCAACAACAAACGTCATAGACTTTCAATTAGTCGCTGGAAACTTGGAAGAACAGTATTGGAAGGGTTTGTCTAGTTCTAATGGGGTTGGCTGTTTTTACTATTTTCCTCCATCTAAGGTACACTAAACGCCGTTTGATTCCACTTATCCTATTCCCAACGCCAACAACAAACGTCATAGACTTTCAATTAGTCGCTGGAAACTTGGAAGAACAGTATTGGAAGGGTTTGTCTAGTTCTCGCCAATTTGCATTTCATTGCGAATGGCTACCGCCATTGACAGCTTTCGAACCAGTAATGGTGTTGAATTGGTTTCTGAATCTCAACTGTGTTGCATTGCATCCAAAACTAAAACTTGTCAGGAGTCAGGACTAGAACTAAATCGTTCGCCACTAGATTTCCGAAATTCCTAAAAGCTTTTTAGTGACTTACATTTACTTTACATTAGAGGCAAGATGAAAAAGTGGGTAACAACTAAAATAAAAATGAAGGAGTCTAGTTTTGAGAACGAAAACAAAGCAACCGATTCACCCTTGATGTCAGCTTGCAGCAGCGAAGGACAAGAAAGGACAGATGAAGCTGGGTGCTCAGCCAGAGCCTTAATAAGGCGATGGGATACTACCTTGGGGCAAGTGGGTCAGTCTCCAGTTTCTAGTGTGCCAAGTACGCCCAGAAAGTTCGTCCGAAAATGGCAAGGAAATGTTCCAGTGGACGAAGTAGTATTGTCTGACAATTCTACGAGAAGCGCAGATGAAGTAAAGTCAAAGTCCAGGTCCCTCGGTGAATCCCACGGGAATAGGAACAATGACTCGCCAGATGTACTCATGGTTAACACCTGTGACAAGAAGAGAGAAGGTAGTTGTATTTCTAAAATACAAAAGAATTTGGTTGAATATTAGATATAATCAGTTAAGAAAAACTTCTTTGTTTTCGTTTTCTCGAATAGGTCAAGGCGAATTCATGAGACGGTCCTCCGAAGATCCTACCAATGTGCTGAATGTCCTGGGCGAAGAGATTAGTAACATGTGCTTGCCTCCAATTTTGGATTTGGATGTAGACAGGTTGGAGAAGAAGCGTAATTCAATTACAAATAACGAAAAACCAAGTGTTCCACCAAAACCAAGAACATCATTACAAAGGGCGAGGAGGAGGGAAAACAGCAACAACTGCGGCTGCCTTAGGATCAACTGGAAAACCAGTTATGGGGACATCGATGCTGAAAATATTGTACTCTGAAAAGTTTATCCCAATAGGATTCACTGGGGACAATGGTAACTATTATACAAGACGTAGCAGCACCAATTCTGGCAGACAATCATTGAAAATGGAATATAATGGAATGGAGGAGTCAGTGCAGGAATGTGACAGCGTACAATACGACGATAGGAGACAATCTCAAGCAATTATGCAGCGAATATCTGAAGAATCTATCGCAAGATCTGCTACAACTGAGTTTGGAGGTTTGGAGAGTTGCAGTACTAGCAGTACTTTAGGAACGGAGCATTTCAGTAGTGATGATGACGATGATGATGATAAGACAATTTCAAATCTAGATTTGGAAGATGACAACTTCACTTACGCCATCGGCAAGGTACTGGACAAAATGCGGAATGAAAAGAACGTAGTCGTGTATGGATTACGCGAGGTAAAAGTGGCCGAGACGGAACAGGATAACCACGAATTATCTTTGACGAATTTGCTATCTGCAATGAAGATTGGCTACATTGACTTCGATGATGCTTACCGACTTGGTCCAAGGATTCACGGAGAAACCCGCCCATTTATTATCAAGTTTGTTAGAATGAAGGACAAGCGGTCATTCCTTACCTGCAGGGGAAACTTGAAGGGGACGGGAATAACGATTAGGCAAAGGATTACAGGAAGCAGGGAGAAAGTTTAAGACAACAATGATCGTAGAAGATTGGAATGAATTTTATGGATTTTATGGACGTGGGGTTTAAAAGGTTGGAGTAATGAATGAGTAATTATTAAAAATTCTTGTATTATGGACTGTAAACTTGCGCGTGTGTTTATTCCGTACGATATCTT